>JNHV02000017.1:0-87455 GCA_001691785.3 Amanita brunnescens Koide BX004 | reverse complement strand
ATTGTCCTGTGGTTGGCGACCTAAAGAATGTAAAGATTCCAATGTATATTAGTGCCAGCAAAACCCTTATTGAAAATTACAGTTTTCCTGCTTGTGAAACGCGTGGCTAAATTTGAACATCGAGCAATGTGGATTTTGCAAGCGGCAAAATTCGGCCTCCCCAGCTGTGAGTGTATTATAATGTTGATACATCAAACAATCAAGCCCCCTTTGTGTAAATGATAATCACCACCATCTGCGCCCGTCTTAACTTGGTATGCCCTTGCGCACTCAACACGCCTTTCTTTCCCTTTCCTTCTGATCTGCTTCCTGGGGAAGCACCATTGGCAATAGCGGCGCAGGGCGTCTAATTTTCCGTCAACGAAGGTTCATTGCTGGTTTCAACGCAGAACTTTTCAACACTTCTATTATAGAATCAATGGCCGTGGTCATCCCACTTGGAAGTGAATCCTTCGCCGGAGTCATTGTAAGTAGCCCACTGCAAAGATGGAGTCATTACTCATGCAAGGACCAAAGATCATCAATGTGTTTTCAATGTTATCTGCATTTACTTTGGTGACCGTTATGTTGCGTATGATCTGGTTGTCTGTCCGCTACAAGTTGGACCGTAAAGGGGCTCGGCCATCAGAATATGCCTTTTTCACCACCCATATTGGATGTTATGCAGCTTGCTTGTTGATCGCGAATACGTTCAGTGCACTCGGKGGCCTCCTGGACCTACGGTGGCTTATAATGCGGGCAGTAGAAGACGGTACGTCATAGGTGACTGGTAGGATCAAGTACGCAACCTGACCTTAVACACCAGGTTTCGTATGTAAAGTACAAGGTATGATTGGTTATCAATGTCCTCCAGTGCAGTATCATATTACGTCTTCTGTTTAGTCGCAATACTGCAACTGGGAAATTGGTCTTCTGCATATTTTACGGTTGCGATTGCCTTGCATGCGTTTAGTTCTTTGGTYCTTCGAGTACGACAGTCTGCTCTTATTTGTGGTGTTACGATATCCGTCGGCTGGCTCGCAGCTATTACAGCAGGTGAGGTGCTCTCGTGAAGGACGAGCGCAAGCTTCTCATAAACTCCTTAGCTTCGGCCCCAGTGGCCGTGAAGTATTCAATGTACGGCCCTACTGGCGTAACGTGCAGTTTCGGGCCAGCACATTTAACGGCAAAGTTCCTGCTTCACGTTCTGCCGGTAATCGCACATAATRTCCCCCCATATTTTGCTTAGTCTAACTACTTGGAAGATTCTCCTCGGTTCATTGTTATCTGCCGGTCTATGTTCGGTAGCTTTCCTCATCTTGCGCGGTAGCATGTCAATAAAGGGGGGTATCAAATTCGTCGTTGATCCCACGGAACGATGGACGGTGAGTACGGATCCAGAGTCTTATCAGCGTTTTGTGGCAAAGATTGCACGAAYTATGTTGTGGTGAGTTGCACATGACCGAGAAGAAACAATTATGCTAATAGTTACATTATAGGTTCCCTATAGGTGCGCAACAAGACGACTAGTTACCACTCTTTTCTGATACCAGACAGGATAYGGCGCTTTGATGGTTCCTTATTCTGTCGTTCAGCTAATGACAATATCCGGACATAATGTTCCACTCGGGRTGTTGGTACTTTCGCTTGTACTATGGTTCCTTCTTGGTAAGTTATAATGAAGTCTGCCTCGCCCGCCTACGAGTGATCATGACAGGAACCGTTAATGTCTTATTAACATACAACGTTTTTCGTGCCCTTGGGCCTGCCATAAATCCTGCATCCACATCAAGACGCACAGATTTACTTCCTACGCACCATAATTCGCAACCAGTTGCTGGACAGGGTCGAACACCCTCTCTACATGCCAGCATCATCAGTGCCAAGACCACCATGAGCCAATACAGCACCCTGATACAGTCAAGCATTGCTACTCACCAAGAGGACCTTGACCTATCTGCTGCCGTACCAGAGGCATTAMCACCTCTGGACCGTCATATCATCCCTCGCGGCACCAAATTAGATTCGCCTCACGCTCACCTGGAACACGACGCTGCGGAAATGCAAGGAGTTCCGCCTCCCTTTCGCCCTCTACGTACAGATCCCCTGGTAACAGGGGCTTCGGGGAGCGCGGGTAGTCTGCGCCTCAATAAAGCCTCAGATACATCTCCACGAGGATATCATGCGGCACTCAGCGCCATCATGGGGACGGCGCCATCGGAAGAGTTGCAGGCCGACACGCCCGACGGCATAGTCATCAGCATTCGAGGTCAAGATCAGCCTCAGTGACCGTCGAGTGGTCGTCATATAGTTTGATTACAACTTTGCTTAGCATACTTATGTATACGTAGTCAATTGACCCTGGAAGTGACCGCGCCAGTGACGTCAACAACTCAACAACACTCATACGCCTATGGCTTCCAACTGGTCGTTGTATCTCAACCGATCAAGTCAAGTATTGCGTGACAGCGCCACACGAGGTATGAGTCTAGGAGTAGATCTTTGTTGCACATCTAGAACCAACGACGGACTTTACTGCAGTGTTGCGAATGCAAGGCGCAGACGAGCCGTCGCGGTTGCCACGTACCTTATTCACGTTCAACTCTCGCGAAGACATAAGACAGTTTGCCGCGGGTTGCGATGCCGATATTGGCGGGACGTCAACAGTCCATCTGGTACTCGACGAATCCCCCAAAAATAATGCTAGCATTGGCAAAACAGCTACCGGCGTGTTCTGGGGGGACATGCGTCTTGGTGTGAAGGCTGGTCTAGAAGGTAAGGTCAGAGGAGGGTATGCCGGGTTCAGAAACAAGGTACGTCTTTCTTCTTTTCTTTTGCAAAGACAACCGTTATATCTGTATAGTCGCGACCTACGTTATTCGGAGATATTACTGAGGACGTGTCCCACCATCGCTATCTTGCTTTACGCTTACGTCTCGCGGGTGAGCCAAGCACGCACAATTCATTTTTCGTGAATATCCAGACGGAGGGTCCCATAACCTCCGACTTGTGGCAGCACCGGCTCTACTTTCGACGCCACGACAATACATGGGAAGATATTTTYGTGGGTTTTTGGTGATCTCAACTACGCGATTGTCTAAGGATTAACAGATTCCGTTTGACAACTTCGTGCGCACAAATGCGGGCGAAATATCAGAACACCAGCTCAAAATGTACAAGGAGAAGATACGAAGTATTGGAATTTCATTGTTGGGGGGTATGAGCGGCTCTGCGGGAAAATATGAACTCGGCATAGACTCCATAAGGATCGTCAACGACGAGGATGTGGTTACGGCACACAGTAAGTTGGCCTTTGAACAGATTTATATTCAAATGGTTGATACTTTTCCGTATAAGCCGAAAGTACAAATAGTCCTGGCGCTAGGCTTTAATATGTACCCATGAAACAAGAGCAGCGTTTATGATCCCTACATTATACACACGCTGAAATGGATTTACGCTATCAAATACGGGAATCTATTCATAATCTGAATATATGTACAACTAAAATTTTGAAATTTATTATCCGACTGAGTTTGGTAACGCGTCTCCAAAAGAAAGTGGAGATGGTGTAAGAATRCGAAAGAGAGATACAGCATAGCGGATTGTCAAAGGGCGGGGATGATGCCGGGAGATTATTGGATACGAGAAGGAACGGAAAAGAAGAAAAGTTCAAAGAATGACACAGCCCCCACAGCAACCGCTGTTGGCATCGTCAGGTTGAGCACCTCCGCCATATCCTCCTGACGCATTACCGCCAGGGCCCGCCATTGTGGGACGACCACTTTGCTGTTCCTGAGAGGATCAAATAAGAATAGGYGTAATTCTAGCAACAAGCAACAAACTTTGTTATACTTGCGTATATCGCGGACAAGGTTGGTGAACGCCTCGTCAACGTTGATTCGCTGCTTGGCAGAGGTTTCGATGAATTTGCAACCGAAATGTTTGGCGAGATCGCGCCCCTCTAATGCAATGGTTAGTGACAAGGAGAACAGGAATAAGTCACATGTACCATTCATGCCGACTTGGCGTTCGTATTCCAAGTCGCATTTGTTTGCGACAACGATGACAGGGAAGGAATCTTGGTCCTTGACGCGCAAGATTGATTGATGAAATGTGCTAATTTCCTCGAATGAATCACGAGATGTAATWGAATAGACGAGTAAGAAGCCCTCTCCGGTCCGCATATACTGCTCCCGCATTGCGCTATAATAAGGACACTTCATTAGCATTGGATAAGAATTACGCAAGTAAGAGAATGAGCGGGCACAGTGAGACCATACTAAAGCATGGCAAAAAAGAAGGGGGACCAATTGATACATACCCGTATTCTTCTTGGCCGGCTGTGTCGAGAACGTCCAGGAGCGCAACTTCGTCGTCTATTACACATTGCTTCCTGTACGAATCTGATCTGCGGGTCAATTTTCCGAAGTGGTGAACAGGCCATGTCACTCGCCCTCAATTGTGGGATCGTATTCGTCCACGAAGTGACTTTGAATGAACTGAATTGTCAACGCAGACTTTCCGACACCTGATATCGAAGTGAGCGTTGCAGACCGCAGGCACGGAGATGCTGGCGGGTATACCTCCTCCACCGACGACGACAAGCTTGTATTCTCTTAAGAACTGAGCCTATCGGAAGATGAATTAGCTGAGGGCGGGATTGCGGCGAGCAGGGATGAATGCCTACCCTGTTAGCCGCCATTTTTACAAGAAGGGGGAGAGGAGAAGGACGAAGAGGAGAAAAAGGAAGTAATGGACAGGGAGAGTGAAGATCAGGACCCTAGGCTATAACTAGGTCCATCAACGTTTACCGTACTTCAAACCTGCACAAACATCCATATGCATTATCACTCTGTTTCCATGTGCTTCATATCCTCCATCCGTGTTGGGAATCAATCAGGTACCATAACGGTACAAAAGCACGCCACAGCTGAACAGCATGACAGACGGGATCAAACAGACTAGGTATTGCTATATCATTACTAACCAAGGATCGTACTTTATTCAGGACTCGGACACCCGTCCTTTTATTATTTTTTACCCTTCCTCCGTTTGCCTTCGACGCCGCTCGTCTCCGCTCCACTGTGGTCATCACCACTCGTCCCGCTGACCGCAACGCTCTGCTTCTTACCGGCCCGCGTTTTCTTCAGGTGGTGCTCTGGGATCCATTCTTCCTCATATCCTCCAGCACCAGTAGCAACGGCGGATGCGGGTGCACTCGGCTGGGCAACCACCTTGGCGCGTGGCTTTTTGGTCTGGGGGGCCAGGGCAAGGAACGTGTAATAAGATACGCCCCCTATRATTGCGAGCACAGTGAGATAAGTGGAGATCCTGTGCGAAAGTTCGTTGTTTTTACAATTACATGACGTAGTGTGAGATAGCTTACGTCTTGTAGTCGAAGATAGACACTTCTGGCTCTACAATCTGGACAACAGTGTCGAGAGCAGTGACTCGGAATTTTTTGTCCTGCCCAGTGAAATGAGCAATCGATAGTAGAAGAGTTGATAAAGCGTACATCCACTGAACTCTCAAGCCAGATGCGGAGTCGGAGGTCACCAGGCTAAGGGAACGATTAAAACTGAGGTGCTATAGTCTAATGGCCAATACCTTGAACCTATAAGATTCCGTCAGAATTCGACATACAGCTTTAAAAATCACTTACTCGCTGTGGAAYGCATATGGGAGACGGATGGGTGCATCTGGAGTTAATGGCAGTCCAAGTTTTACTGCCGTGAGCTAGGGATAGTAGGTATCAAGGCCTGGTACGAGAGTGGACACCTTTTCTGACATACGTTTTTCACCAACACATCGGTATCCGGGTGATGCAGAGAACCAGCGACRTTGACGAGAGTAACATCCCGTTCTGACTTATTTTCAATAGTGACCGTCAACGAGTTCCGCTCGCCGTTCACGACAACTTGAAAGTAAGTCGTGAGAATACGAGTCTCTGCACAAGAACAAAGTTCGACATACGAGCAAAAGCATTCGACTCAGGAAANTCTGCAGTGGCAACAATCTCTGGCTCAGCAGAGTCTTCCCGTATCACAGCTGTCGGAAAGTGGAATAAGAATCCCTGACGAGCATTTGAATCTCGGATAGCGTACTTGCTGCACTAACAAGTAAGAGCACGGAACTTGCTGCCAAAACGGTGCTGACGAGACGTTGAAGCTTCATTGTTGCTGACGCCGGCCAGAAGGAAAGGAACTTAAACAGCAGGTGTGTAATTGAAATTGCCACGTCCGACTGTAATACTTATGGTCACGTGCCCGCGAGTATACATATTGCCTGTAGGACGCGGTGGTGGCACGTCTGATCCTATGATACGCTACCCTGCCTTTGTTCTTACTGAATACATGTCACCCGTATCAAATAACCCTTGCTTGATGTCTGTTAACGAGTCCTTCATTTCTTTCATAATCCTAACTTTATCTTCTCTCTGTTGATTCGTTGTCCGAAGAAGCCAGACAAGGACAAGGACAGACCCACCTGGAATTGCACAACTCGGCCAGACGTGCTTGGCATTGCGTAGAAGAGCGTCTCGTGGGCTCCTCGATCTTCCCGAAATAGTTAGTAAATTATGGCCTAAAGTTATATTTCGTACCTGATATTTCATCGTACGCRAGCTTGTACGACTGGAATCCGACTTTCACGATGCCTCTACCAGCTGTACCCTTCTATGACCAGGTTTAGCATCTGAAGGTAAAAGATATAAAAATAAAATCACAGGAAGGCAATGTGCTTTCACCATCTTTGCAATCGCCAGACCTACAAAACACACGATATAGGGACGGTGTTTAATTACTTTTTCCGGTACACCATTCATCAGCTCCGCATCGCGAAGTTCGCTTTGCTAAGTGATGTAAACTCAATATCGACTCTGCGAAGGGGGAGAAGTTCTACCTCTGCTGTTGGCCTCTGAACAAGATTTATCTGCTGATGATTCGCTCAGCGCACAAGAACATGAAACATGCAACTAACCAAACCAAGTGAAAATAGTGGAAGGGTGTGATCCTCGCTAGGCGGAATGTAATTCGCARCCAAACCTAGACATCTGAATGAATTGTCAGCAAACACGAATTCGTGGAAGGACTCGCCAGAATCAAACAAGCAGCGCCAAAAATGGTTTGTCGGATTGGAGAAATGATGACCAACTGTCGCCGAATGTACTCCGGGACTTTTGGCAAGATGCAATGATTCAGTCACGACGCAGACTATATTTACTACTGAACTGACTTGATCCCACAAAATAACACTTGAACYAGATAAGCCCATAGCGCAAAGTTTGAATACTGTGAATTACCATCAAGCTTGTCTCCAAGAATATCAGGCAATCCATTCAGGTGAGCATAACGCTCCGGCTCAGCATAGCTGCGTTTGAACTTCTTTTTCTTTACAGTTTCAGCCTCACCATTCTTGCGTTTGCTACTCTGAGCAGACTTTGGTACCTTACTCTTCACTGGTCGCTCTTCCTCTTCGCATAAGACGGCCTGGCGCGAGCTTCTGGCAGAGCGGCGGAGCGTGGGTGGTTCTGGGCTGAAGCGAAACCCAGCGACGGTAGACCGAAAGTCCTCGAGGCTAGTTGAAGCGACAGCTGTACCGTGCTCATCCGCTTCTTCTTCCAGGTTCGGCGTCGCAGAATCGCGCGACATTTAAATAAACAGGTAGCTGAACACAAGTTTGGGCGAGACTAATACCCGCCCAAGAATGACATCTGCCCTTCATAGCCACCGGGAATCATTCCGGATGCCTCAAAGATTCTAGTAAGCATAACCTATTATGTATTCTACAGGTAGTTATAATGACACTATGATCCAGCAGTAATATCACAAGGAACCTTTCTTCTTCAGCAAATCGCGGGCGATTTCTTCTGCATCTCCGCTGGGATCCGGTAGCCAAAATGCCTTCCATCCCTTGTCAGTCTTGACAATAATCCGCAAAGTAGACAACGCACCAGTTCGGCGCCCGCAGAACACATCATAGCAAACCTTGGATTAAACCTTAGACATCTCGATGGTCCTGGATGACCTTCCAACACTGATAAYGGCTGGATTTGCGCCGGCGGGATTTTCAGGTCAACCTCTCCTGATCGTGTTGGAAGGTTCTGTGCATCCCATACGAGGATTCTACCATCGAGGCTTCCGCCCACGACAAATTTGCTGTCAGGTGTCCAGCACACTTCTTCTCCACTGCTCCCCCGCGAAGGTTCTATTGTGGGAGCTGCACTCATTGATCGGCGTTCCAGGCCGATATGACCTTCAAGTTTTGCTAGCAGATGTCCTTCAAAGGCATCCACAATGTAATGTGCGTTGCCGGAGCATCCGACTAAAAGATATTTTCCATTTGAGGAGAACGACATGGAAGTCATGTAAATTGGCCGTGGCGGATAGCTCACGCGGGCCAACGTCGGGTCTTCAAGAGTAATAACCAAGAATGGCGCCTTGTCAAAGTTTGCTTGATCATAAAGAAGTATGCGAGAGTAGTGGTTGACGGCGACGGCAAAGACAACACCGGTTGAGTCATACGCAATGATAGGCACGGATGGTAAATTCAGGAGGCCCCTACATGCTGGCGAGCGCAGATCCCACAGCCGAACCGTTTTATCCATCGAGCCCGACATAAACCCGTCATCCACTGGAGACACTTCAAGGGATATAACCCTTCCCTTGTGTCCCTTGAAATATTGCAAATACTTGTTGTCGTGCAAAGAATGGTATCGAATAGTGTCGTCCTCCTTCGTAGATGCATGCACAATCGTAGTGTTTTTGTGTGTAAATCTTGGAAGATCCACTCCGTATTTCTTCGAGTACAGCGTTTTCAATGTCCTGTTCCTCTTCGTTAAAACGACAAAAATCAGAGTGCGGAACGCAACATGCTTGCCAGTTTTGCAATTGTACAGACGGAAGGTTTCATCTTCCGCGGCTGTTACTAGCGTATCTCCCCTATCGTCGAAACTGATTCCAGTTATATGTCTGCTGCCATTCGGAGTCCGCTGTCCAAAATTGCTAGGCGTAGAGGGTGGCGTTGGTTCGACTGAATTCTTGAAGACCTTTGCAGGTTTCAACCTACTCTGAAAGCCGAGTGTCATTGGATACCCTTACCATCAGACACAATCTACAATTACCATTACGGGATTTCCGAGTAAGAGCGTGGGGGTGGGACCGCCATTGCTTGTACTTGGCTGAGGCGGCATAACTGCAAGCGAGGCGCGATGTCGGAGTTTGAAAACGCCTCTATCCTGGAACGCTATGGCCGAAGGCGACGAGTCCGCAAAACTCTGGAAGGTCAATAGGACAATACACGAACTTGTCAGAGATAGGGTTGGTTTTTCGACATGTCTAAATCAATTAGAGCCTCATGTCATAGCCCTTAGACTTATCTCGTGGCAGATGAAGAAATAAACATGGATCTGCAGCGGTTCCGCGAAATTTATGGCTCCGGGGGCATTGTCGAGCAAGTATTCGCCGGCGTTACCATCCATGAACGTGAACTCATGTATGCTACAGTCGGAGTAGATTGAATTTCTATACCAGCTCGCCAAACGACCCTACGGATCAAATTTTTGTGTACTTCTCGGAAGAACGAAGTGTTGGTGTGAAAACAATGAGAAAGTGTGTTTCATTGATCTCTTCTGGTTTTATGCGGTCTTATATCTGTCATAGAATGCTTGGTATTTTGGAGCAACGCAACATACAGCGAGGAATTATAGTATTTCCTGGTAATATGACACCCTCAGCACGAAAAGTACGTTGGCGATGAAATCACTCAGTTTATAATCTTATTTGCAACAGGTTATTGTGGCCATGGCCCACCAGTATCGCCTAGAAGAGTTTTCCGAGTCAGATCTTCTTGTCAACATCACTCACCATACCCTGGTGCCACTTCACGACGTTCTTACGGCCGAGGAGAAAAGGTTATTGCTTGAAAAGTAGTACGTGATCAATCAGCGATTTTATGCGTTTTGCTGTAAAGTTAATGTACATGGGTCCAGTCGACTGAAAGAGACACAACTACCACGCATACAGCTTGCAGATCCTGTTGCTCGTTACTATGGGCTCCGTCGAGGACAGGTTGTCAAAATCACCAGACCGAGCGAGACGAGCGGACGTTATGCTAGTTACCGGATTTGTTTCTGAGCTTTCCGTTCACCCATCTGTCTGCTTAATTTGGCACTTCGGGCGATTCACTAATATTCTACTCCCGTGTTATCCCCAGATCCTATCCCCCAGATCCGATCACTATGTTGTTGTATACTAGGCTTTCTCAAGGAACTATCGGGCATTGGCCATTCATGTGATCATCCTCCATAGATCATAGCAATTATGAGAAGAACGCAAGCCCTCACATGATCCTTCATCCGCATATGGAGCTTTGTGTGGAGCATGCCATAAGCYGAACAAGAATTGTGCTTTGTTTCTCTTTTGTCTATCAAACTTAGGATGAGTCGTAGCCGAGCTTCCTCCACGTAATAATGACTATCTATTCCGACTATTCGGATAAACATATTAGGAAGATTAGTATGTCGTCCATTACCTTCTTCGTCATTGAGTTCCAGAGAATGATAAAATTAAATCAGAACGTCAAAATATTGTTCGAATGTCCTGCCCCGGATCCAGTTGGAGGAAACAGCGAGAAGCGAATGACTACTCCGCACCGAAAGAATTTAGGCTTAGCCAGGAACCGTCTCGCACCTTATGACGCTGTTATGTTACCGGTTAAAAGCAGCGCACAGCGCCGCTTATACAGGGCAATACGTACCCTTTCGACTTCTCCATAAACCACGGATATGTTAACGGACACGGACCTGCGACCAAACTATATCTCCAGGCTGACTATTTAGTGTTGGTTTCGATCTTATGCCACACTCTTCATGTGGTGGAAACCCTTTTTTGTGAAATGTAAGTCGTGTAAATTCGCCATCGAGCATCTATGATGATCAATTTGAAATGTCGTGCACAGTATAAAGACCGGTACATGTTATTAATGCTGATATAAAGATTAGGCGATCAGCTCCAAGTCACAAACCGAAGCAGTCCTCGAATATTGGCTTCCGCGGATACCGCTGATCTAACAACTTGCCACGCAGTTTACATCACTCTTAGCGTACTGACAAGGATMAAAAAAAGACCATTGTAAGGTTTCTTCGCGCTCGGACAATTCAAATTCTCCTTCGCTGGTGCCTGTGTTCTTATGGAATGTGCGTCTGGAATGCGAAATGCCCTGTTTCAAGGCGCTGGTAGTGTATCTGAGGGTTGCCTCGTAGCGACACGATAGTTTATTTGTGAGCTCTGCTTCATTTTAAAGTCCTTTCACAAGTCCTCGGATACATAGGTGATATTCATCGCAATGACCTCGGTAAATCGGCAAAGCACTTATTCTTAAACTTCAACTGTGAGCCATCACGTCGAGATTGATTTAGTTTGACAATCTACTATAACTAATCTGCCATTCACAAGGATTGTACAAGCCACCACAGCGACCACACTCGATAGTCGACGGTTCCAATATTGTCTTTCATTCAGGACCGCCGCCTTAACGTCTAACAAGCAAAAGGGCTCTTATGAAAACTTTTTGTAGAGGTGCTTCGAGCACCTCACGTTAGACGACACTGGTTCAACAGAAGAGTATCACTGTTCCAAGCGTAAAAACACCGTTTGGCATGGACGAACCAGTTTGGATTGTCTAGTTTGTGTGATCATCCACATTAGGCAACCAAATTGCCTAGAAAAAGATGTCAAACATGGACAAATGCACCCCGGAGGGTCGGTGGAAGTCCCGGGATGAAGGCAATTCAAGGATGCACGCCGAACGTCCTTTGGCAATTGACTTTACGTCGACACTTCGGGCCCCAAAGAGCAGCTCGTGTCCTTTACTCCTTGGGCCATTAAACCGCTGATTACCTCTTTTTGGGCAAGTATCGAAACGGCTTGTTCCTGAAACCCTTCTGCATTCGGAAAGCTATTCTCCTCGAATCTGTCCTGTCGTGCGTAAATCTGTAGATTCGACAGGTGCTGGCAAGAACCACCTCAGATTAGATCGGGATGCAGTAATCATCTTGTACAGTCTACGGAGTCAACGACGGCTACTAACCGAGCATGCCTGGACTTTCTGCGTATAAAAGATGAGCTTAGACTTCATCAGTATCACCCACCGGTCTCTGTTTCACTGCCCTTTGCGCCTTGTACTCTCGCGGCAAGATGGCCTTTAGCATTCGTCAATTCATGCTTCCTGATCTAATGAGCCAATGTCCTTTCAGAGGCTCTGTCAATCCTTACTATCTCGACGCAAGCGCAGAATCTCGAGCTTGGATTAACAGCTTCAATATCTTTACCGATAGAAAGCAGGCTTTTTTTATTCAGGGGTGTAACGAACTACTGGTATCRCATACCTACCCGTACGCCGGTTATGAACAATTCAGAACGGCTTGTGACTTCGTAAGGAGCGTTTTGCTTCTCCAATGCCATTGATTCAACTCTATAACCAGGTTAACTTACTCTTCGTCATCGACGAGCTTAGCGACGATATGAACGGAGCAGACGCTCGCAGTATTCTTCATACGTACCGCTGTGCATTACAAGATCCTGACTGGGACGATGGGTCTGTCCTTGCTCAGATCACGAAAGAGTAAGTCATGTTTCTAACCTCCTAATTCCTGTCTCTAACGGTCGGTCAGTTTCCGAAAGCGATTCTTGCGCATTGCCGGGCCCAACGCAATGCGTCGATTCTATGAGTACAACGTTGCTTACACGTATGCGGTAGGGATAGAGGCTGAGCTAAGGGAAAAGGATTTCGTGCTGGATGTCCAATCTTACGTTCGGCTTCGCCGCAACAATAGTGCCGTGCTCAGCTGTTTCGGCCTCATCGAATATGCTTATGGAACAGACCTTCCTGATGAGGTCTTCGAGGATCCAGTTTTCAGACAACTTCTTGATGCAGCTTGCGATCTTGTTTGCTGGACTAATGTGCGTCCCTTCTATTAATTAGATAATTGACTCTCATTGATACGGCTGCGGCAGGACATCTATTCCTATGATATGGAACAAGCTAAGGGCCATCACGGCAACAATATTGTAACCGTCCTTATGAAAGAGAAGAATATTGGCCTTCAAGACGCCGCCGATTACATTGGCGAATATTGCCACGAGTTGATGAATGACTTCTTGGATGCAAAGGCCAGCATAGGATCTTTCGGCCCTGTAATTGATGCACAAATACGTCGTTTTATTCACGGTCTTGAATGCTGGATCATTGGAAATCTGAAGTGAGTCGTTGTGATCAGCGCCCCGGAAGTTTACTCAGACAGCTCAAAGTTGGAGTTTTGAATCTCAACGCTATTTCGGCGTGAAGCATCTAGAAGTAAAGGAAACTCTTGTTGTGACCCTTCGGCCAAAGGAAATTATGTATGCGAACGATTCGGACACGTCAGATAGCGAGTAAAGTCCGTAACGCTACTCTCTATCATACCTTTAGGCTAACCTGTCACCTAGAGCTCAAAGATCAAAGGAAAAAAAATGCTGTCTTACAGCTAATCTATCGGAGGATTTTTTCTGGTTGGCTCAATGTAACAATAAACATGTAATCTTATTTTGTAATATGGCCCCATGCTGGTGTATTATTTCACTACCCTTAGATTCTTAGTCGTCTTTTTGCCAAGACAGGTTGAGATTGAGATCGAAGATCTTCGATCAGGTCCAAGAGGGCAAATAACAGTGACGTCAAAGCAGTAGGTAAAGTAACTTTCTAATAAGTCTAACTCGGAATAAATAATGCATCGCTGGCGGGATATCCGAACCTGTGAAGAGCCTCTTTGAACGGGCAGGCARAGTCGTACATATATCTCCGTACTAATCGAAAAGTTGCATAGGGACATACTACAGTAAAATACACGTTATATTTGTACAGCGATTGGAACGCAGGACCAGATTGTTGTAGATGCGAGTCCAATTTCCAATCACCAAGCAAAGGCACGCCTTAAACGTATAACCAGTGACCAAGGCTCTCAGCCCATGCTGCGAGGTCCTCGACTGTTGCACTTTCGAAAGATGTACGTAAAACATCTAGATCCGTTGGATTGCAAGGCGAGGGGTCCTCCAGGGGTGTTTCCGGGGGAGGTGTAACCTGGCCCTCTGGGGCGGGATGACTCGAGGATCTCAGATAGTAACGAGCGTGATAGGGTGACAAGATTCCTAGGCCGCTTCCTCCGACAGATGTAAGATATGGGTCGAACTTCTTGCGGATCAAATCATTGATCAGATCCTGCAGACTTTCATTATTAAAATCTGACGAAAGTAGGTATCAGTTTCACAGCCGTGGCAAGAAGTTTTGGGACAGACTTACTATCAGGGATCAAAGTAACTGCGCAACCGCCTCCGCCTGCGCCAGTCAATTTTGTGTTCAGACCATACGGGTCTGCCGTGGTCTCTCGGATCGCTTCAAGGGAAGGATGTGACACCCCAAGAGTGACAAGATGACCATGATTTTCATTGATGAGAGCCTGAGAAGGCCGCTAAGTTCTACCTGGAAGAGAGAAGCCTTGATAACACTCACAGACAGGGCGGATAACAGTGAGTCACGAGTCAGCTCAGGATCCGCCAGCACCCTCCTGGCTTCGTCACTGATACTCTGAATGGATTCGAGTATTTTGCCCACTAATTCTGGTTCCTAGTTTACGTCCAGGTCTATAATTGAACATGTAGTCCAAGGCTATAGCTTACTCTCGCTTTTAGTTCAGTAACATTTGCGACAAGTTTCTTGGTATCYCTCGGGACTTTTGAGTTTATTAACAGGAATCTCAGAGACTTGAAACTGGTGAAGAAATTAGTTGTGCGCGAGAAAGAGAAAACAAGGACTCTAACCCCTGAATGGGCTCCATACCAGATTTTCGACCGAATCCGGCTCGGGTATACGCCAARGCTCCACCGAACACAGCGACGCTATTATCCACGCCACTTGGATTCCCATGGAGAATCTTTTCAGCTACGAAGGCCCATTTATTGACTTCTTCGGCCACAGAAGTAGAAATAGCCCTCCGGCCTTGCTGAGAAATGTGTACATGACCGTTTTCATCCTCAGAGGGTGATGGGGGTGTGATCCGACCATAGAGGAGTAGTAATGCAGATGCCGCGCATGTCGAGAACGAGGCAGAAGAGCCAAGCCCTGCCCCAACGGGAAGAGTGGCTCGGGCCTTGAAATCCAAAGCGGGCCTGTAGGGCATTCAGCGGCCACTAAGAAGCGAATGGACACGACGTACCGGGCATCGGGTTTCGCTAGCTTCATGTAAATATAGAGAAAGGCGAGGCTTGCTGCATGGGCCTGCTTCCTTTCCGATTCTAGTGTCTTGAGCACACTGTTATTCAGCGCATTGATCAAGGCCTGATCTAGCACCTCCGGATGCTCCTCGCCCGTTGGAATGGGAGTCACAGCATCCCAGGGTAATGAACTAATATCCCACTCGCGATGGAAGTCGTTGATGTCACGGAAGTGGAGAGAAAGCTTGTCATCGTGCCTGGGAGTTGCAAGGCCATAGCATCGGAGATCTACCGATGCTGCAACAGCAGTCTGAAATCAAATTGGTCAGATTGTGCTATTAAGCCTTCTACGCCGTGTAGATGGGAGGAATATTCTGGATCTCGTGCGCAGCGATCAGGCCCACTTATCCCGAAGTGACAATAGCATCCACTTCCAATGCACTTCTTACCCCTGGCCCTGGGATGCATGAAATATACTCACCACACCATGCACCACCGCGTGCTCGCCAAATAATATGACTTTGCCTGGCGCACTGACAAACCACTCTTGGTTGTGTCGTCGTTGGATGTTGTCTTTCAAGACAAGCTCCTCTACCGCCTTGGATAAGACTTCCGTTATACGTACATATTTGTTCTCGGAGATGCTGAACGCAATTGCGCCTGCGTCGATCAGCGCATGTTCAAGGTCGTCTAGAAGATCACGAGGGTCCTCAATGCCGACGCACAGACGGATGAGGTCTTCGGGAAGCCCACGAGCAGCACGGGTAGCTGGATCAATGGATGCGTGCCTGGCAACGACGGCTGAGCGTAATAGAATAGCGAAGAAAGGAATACGTACGACATAACGCATGGCATACTAATCAGGCTGTTTACGCAGCCAAAGCTGACGCTAATACCCCACAGTCTTGTGCCTCCTACAATTTTTTCGCTCAATGCTTTGCTTCCAGTCTCAAAGCTCAAAACAGCTCCAGCTCCATTGGAAATCCTGTTGTGAATGACTCTACCGGGATGGTCCGCCAATCCTGGGTAATGGACAACAAAACCTAGCGAGTGTAGGTACTCCGCAACGAGTTGAGCAGTGGTCTGCTGTCTATCCATACGTAATGTAAGCGTTTTAATTCCACGAAGCAGGAGGAAACTATCGATCGGAGTCAGCCCATTCCCGACCGCGTTAATTGCGAACGCAATTTGCTAGATTAAGYGAGTCAATGAGGAGCAACGACTGCTAGGGGTGGGTACATACCTTCGCCAAGTCAACCCTATTACAAGCAATCACACCGGCCATGAGGTCATGGTGTCCGCTAAGGTACTTCGTGGCGCTGTCATACACGATATCTGCACCATGTTCTAGCGGCCGCTGCAAATATGGACTCATCATGGTATTGTCGACCACCACAATCGCGTTCGGCGCGCGCTCTTTGACG
Source organism: Amanita brunnescens Koide BX004 (assembly GCA_001691785.3). Lineage (NCBI taxonomy): Eukaryota > Fungi > Basidiomycota > Agaricomycetes > Agaricales > Amanitaceae > Amanita > Amanita brunnescens. The sequence continues at coordinate 70,804 of JNHV02000017.1, read as the reverse complement.
TGTTTGCTGATCGTCGCCAAATCTACAATCTTGAGAAGAGGATTGGTTGGCGATTCGAGTAGGACCATAGTAGTTTTGGTAGAGATGTGGGGGTGGAGAGTGGCTGGGTCTGTGGTATCTACATGGTGTACTGTTACACCGACATGCGTGCGAATATATCCTAGTAGTCGATTTGTGCCGCCATAAAGATCGTCACCTGCAATAACCTCATCGCCAGGCTTGAGGATACGCAAGATGATATCGAGGGCAGCCATGCCGGATGATACAGCAAAGGCATGGGCAGCAGAAGAAATTTTGGCAATATGATGCTCTAGAAGCACGGTCACAATAACTCGCAGATGTGAAGGAAGGACACACCTAGATGGCTTCTAGTGGGATTTCCGCTTCTGGTATAATCATATTCGCCATCGACACCTTTGAACGTTGCTGTTTGGTATATCGGCACTGAACTGCTGCCGTATTGATCTTTCATGCTCGGGTTCTCCACCGTGGCACACAGTGTTGAGAAACGGTATGGTTTTCTGCGCACTCTTGGGGACTCTGGTTCTGGTGTGGGTAGGTCATGAACCAGGTCCTTAACATGGCCTGCGTGGGCCATTTTACTGGTTTTCTTGGAATGAAAAAAAGTGTGGCTTGTATATGTATGACCACACAATGAGATTGGCACAGATGGCGTGCTCGAGTCATCAATAATAAGTGACGTAACCCTAACCACACATCAATTGTAATGGCACCTAAAGGGAGGGAACAACGTATGCTTTTTACCCCGTTAATTGCCCAAAGGGCCTGTCTCACCTATGTAAAGATGCTCGCCAGGCGCACTCTGGCCAGCAGCAGGCCCTGACACCCGAATTCATCGCCAAGAGGACGAAGCGACACCTCGAAGAGCTTGAAGTAGGATCACATTGATCTCTGCTGGTAAACACTGAAGATGGATCCATTGAAGCGTTCCAATTATGCAGAACCTACACTTCTTCCATACGATGAAGACGAGGATGGTGGCCGGAATGCGAAAGTACGAGCGCGACAGACTATCTCTGACAAGCGCAGCCTCAAGATGCAAGGGAATTCACCCGCAGCCACGAAGAAGAAATCAACAATGAACGTGCGCACTGCACTGTTATATCGGAAAAGTCTTGCTACATGGATTGAAGAATCGGTGCGTTGTTCACAAGTATGTTCTGAAGTTGACTGAAYTATATTGCCCAATCAGAACATAGCCGCTTTGCCACCAGAGATACCCACGTATCTAGCCGCCGCTGTACCTCAATCTCCATACCCACCACGATTGTTTTGTTCTGTGTGTGGCTACTGGGGACATTATAAATGCCGTAAATGTGCCATACCATACTGCGACCACAACTGCGAAGGAGTACATAATGAGGTACGGTGCGAACGGCGGGTCGTGTAGCTGAAGGATGTTTTCGGCCGATGGAGTGATGGACTACGGACTGCTACTATTACAAGTGACAGGCTGAATATATCTAGTGCCGAAATAGTTAAGAATGGAAAGCGGCGAAGTACAAGTAGGATTGTCTACGGTCGGGCAAAACGAGGCTAAATGGGTGTAGCGCAGTAGTGCATCTTCACACGTGATGTCATTGAGTCAGAAATTTGTGTGGTAAAAGATCCTTATAGAAAGCCCGTGCCAAATCAATACCCCAGCAACCCATCTTTTCCTTTCCCTACTAGAAAATGTGCCCCCACGCTAACGGCAACCACGTCCCCACAGACGCCAGCGAAATGGTCGCTGTGCCACTCACAAACGGTTCAAATGGCGTTACCAATGGTAAGCGCGGCACGACCCGCTCAAACGGGTTTTCCAACTATCTCGAACAACGGCGTACGAACCCATATGCTCCTCGGGCTGCCGACTTTTTGTCCAACGTCTCAAACTTCAGCATTATTGAAAGCACCCTTCGAGGTTTGACCTTTCACAATGCATCTATTACCATCTGACCCTTGCATAGAGGGAGAGCAATTTGCCAACGCTTTCTTTGACACCAAAACCAAAATTGCCATTGCCAGGGCGCTCGATGCCTTTGGTGTGGAATACATAGAACTTACTTCGCCCGCTGCTTCTGAGCAATCTCGTCTCGATTGCGAAGCCATCTGCAAGCTCGGCTTGAAGGCTAAGATTCTGACACACATCCGTTGCCACATGGACGATGCTCGCATCGCTGTTGAGACCGGTATGTATTCTTCACGGTAGTATTTGATCGCTCATTGATCTTATCTATTGCTGATAGGCGTCGATGGTGTCGATGTCGTCATCGGCACTTCATCCTTCCTTCGCGAGTTCTCTCATGGAAAGGATATGGCGTACATCACCAAGACCGCTATTGAGGTCATCAACTTTGTCAAGTCCAAGGGTATCGAAGTCCGATTCTCATCCGAAGATTCCTTCCGTTCCGACTTGGTCGATCTACTGTCGATCTACCAAGCTGTAGACAAGATTGGTGTCAACCGTGTCGGTATTGCAGACACTGTTGGCTGTGCAAACCCGAGACAGGTTTACGACCTTGTCAGAACACTCAGAGGTGTTGTCGGCTGTGACATTGAAATTCACTTGCACAATGACACCGGAATGGGTTAAGTCTGATCAATYTTACAAATTATTTCTATTCTAACAAATCCATTAGCTATTGCGAACGCCTATTGCGCCCTAGAGGCTGGCGCTACGCACATCGATACTTGTAAGTTTACATCATATCGTGCAGAATTCACCCCAACATTATTTCCCTTGCATAGCGGTGCTTGGCATTGGTGARCGTGTTGGTATCACGCCTCTAGGGGGCCTTGTTGCATGCCTCTATGCTGCCAATCCCGAATATGTCAAAGGCAAGTACAACCTAGCCATGCTCCGTGAAATCGAAAATTTGGTCGCGGAGGCCGTCGAGGTCAACATACCCTTCATGAACCCTATCACGTCCGTGCCTTCTATTGTTCTACTTTGCTCGAAGCTCAATGCATCTGCAGTGGCTACTGCGCTTTCACGCACAAGGCAGGTATCCATGCCAAGGCTATCCTTAACAACCCGAGCACGTACGAAATCCTCAAGCCCGAAGATTTCGGTTTGACTCGCTATGTGTCCATTGGGTTCGTTCGAATCTACTTTGATCCTGATTCAGSGACCTTATGCACTTTCAGGCACCGTCTCACAGGATGGAATGCCGTCAAGTCTCGCGTGGAACAGCTCGGCATTAACTTGACTGATGATGAGGTTCGTATTGATGAATAGAGTTTCACTGTTTTCTGACTTGTCGTACAGATCAAGGATGCTACCGCCAAGATCAAGGAACTTGCAGACGTTCGCACTCAGTCAATGGACGACGTTGATTCTCTTATTCGCGTGTACCACTCCGGGATCCAATCGGGTGAACTTGCCGTTGGCCAAAAGGAAACGCTAGACCGGTTGCTGAGGGAACACAGAGCGAAGAGTGTGTCGACCGCGGCTTAGGGCGGAATAACAAAAAAAGTGCAATGTACGGACATCTAACCATGTATACTATACCAGRTCTACTGCGGAAGCGCGGTCGAAAAAAAAAATTTCATGATCAACAAAATTACAATTGACCTATCTACATTGGATGGATGGATATGATTGCTTACCAAAATGAAAAGGTACAGAGTATTAAGGCTGTGATCTACAGAAACACAGGGAAAAGGCTATGAGGCTACAGTAGAACGAGTATTGAGACAGGGACAGAGACGATTATAGAATCCGGAATGCGACGCCTGAGATATCGAAAGCTCGAGAGCAAAAAGGTATATCAACCCAATAAAATAAATATTRTGGAAGCCGAACTGCCATGAATGCTACTTTGTGATATGATCATATGGGTAGGGGAAATAAGGTCACCAGTCCGATTTAGAATATTCCTAGTTGATGGAACATTTCATCGAGGGTTTTGAAAGCGACCGGCTTCACGAGGCTGGTGAAAGTGGGTCAAGAAACAGTGCGGTGATTAATTAGATCGACATACTAGCCGTCGACCCCCGCGTCGAATGCTCTTCGCTTGTCCTCCAACGATGACATGCCGGTGAGAGCGAGTATGCGCGTACATTGCACTTCACTAGGACGTGTCGACTCGAACGCACGTATTTCAACCGTGGCAGCAATACCTGTGATGGTAGAAGAAATTCATCAACGAATACACATACAACCGCCAATGACATACCATCTAACACTGGCATAGACAAATCTAGCAGAACGACGCTGCACATAAGATCAGTCCAAATCCACTCATCGCTATAATAACAAACGCACTCAAAAGGGCCCTGCTCCTTAAACGCCGTCACTCCATCGCGTCCGTCGACTGCCTCCCAGTAATTATACCCCTGCAGTCAACAATCAGCAAACTCTCAAAAACGACCCAGACTCTGGACGAACCTTCTTCAACAGCCACTTGGTTCTACGAAAGTCATGAATGAAAGTATTACGGGTAAGACAAGARCAACGCACAGCAAATTTCGAAGTATATTGTTGTCTTCGACCACAAGAACACGGTACTTTCGCCGCGGCTTCTCTGAAGGACCAATGGACGACCTGAGAAGTGTTCCACCCGTTCCGATATTGATGGTCAGCGGCGAACCTTCGTGAGCCTTTGTCTTTTCAATGATTGACGACGCCCAGGTCCACGGGGCTGACGTGTGCCCAGACAATGCTCGTGGCGTCATCGACGGCCGCCTCAGAAGTGGACGAGGCCTATGCTTATAATCCTCCGATTTACGACGGAACAGGTTCGTGTTCGACTTGCTCGTGCTCTTGTCAATTATAGCAGAGATAGACGTCGGAATCCCGTTCTCCATTTTACCATCCGCTGAAGAGCACCTCGATCTTGATCCGATTTTGATGGCGTGACAAGCAAGCTTGAGTGTCGACCACAGGCGGTATGGTCCCCCAGGCTTGTATAGGATCCTGCAGAATCCGCCAATGCGCTCGTAATCGCTCGCAATGGCCATCAACGCTGGACTCCCCCGCGCAGCAGACATGATGATGAAAGAATGTCGCGTATCATGCTCCTCCGTYGCCTTTTTGACCAGTGTGCTGTCTTCATTGAGGATTAAAATGTCCCCATCTTCCGGGCCAACAATCTTGAAATTCCACCAAGACGTCAAATACGTAAACAGCAGATTCTGCGAGAGCTGGATGCCTTTGTGGCTGGGAAGATCAAACCCGACGAGAGTGATGGTCGGCCTGTCAAATGCTTCATCGTCCCTCCTGAACATCATCATATCATAGGTAGGGTAAGAAGTATCGCAAGTATCTGGCTTATCCGCGAGGAAAGTGACTTTGATCTCCGTTCCTGCCCCTTCCACGCTCCGGACGTCGATCTTGCCTTGGACACTCTCGGAGGAGACGATACTGCTGACAATAGCAAGGCCCAGACCCGTACCAGTTTGCAACGGATTCTCTTGCGAGAACGGGTGGAACAATTGGTTCTATGGGGGGAAAGACGGTAAATATCTTCCCAGCCATGGAGAACCCAATAACACTCACTTTCAAGAAATTCTGGCTTATTCCCTAGAATAGCATTAACAACAATGTCAGAAAACATACTTGGACCACTCTTACCTTGCCAGTGTCCACGACACTTAGCTCAACTTTCACCTTGTTCCTTGGATCTTGTTTCGCAAGGGGTAGCTCTCGCAGTTGTACATGTACGAAGCCGTCCTGTAAAATCAATGAATCGAGACTGTATCTGTGAGCGATTACTGCAGCGTACGGTCGTAAATTTGAGACTGTTCCCAAAGAGATTCATTAGAATTCGTCGGATGCCGCCTTTTTCGCACTTGAGCAGCCAGCCCTAGATGGCGCGCAATTCAGAACTAAGCGAAACGTTGTAACTCAATTTCATACCTCCGAACGATATCCAATGTCGACAATGGTCTCCACCAGCTTCTTCTTTGAGTTTGACGATGACCCCATATCTTCTTTAGGCGGAGAATAGAGGCTCCCGATACCAGAGTCGCCCGTTATGACCGTACGAGCACGGTGGCCAACCCAGCAACCATCAACGGCATCCTCCACCAGCTGCAACAGGTCCACACTGTTCATAAAACGTTTTGAGCGAAATCCCTTGACTATAAAAAAAGCATACTTTGATGGTGCAATGACATTTTCGACTCCCCCGGATTTGGAATTGCCACTTAATTTCGTAAAATCAAGCACGTGGTTGACCGTCTCAACGAGGGATGTTCCGCAGGCTTGCACCGTTTGCAGGAACGACGCCTGCGAGTGATTGAGAGAACTATCGCTAAGCAACTCAGCGGCAGCAAGAATCTAACAAGACCAGTTAGGCAACGGCAGTCTTGGGCGGCCTGTAAGCTTACCCCGTGCAGCGGTGTCCGAAGCTCATGCGATATACTAGCAAATGGAGTTGAGTGCCTTGTCTATTCATAATAGGTAGTAATATACCCACTTGGAAATAAACAAGCTCTTTGCTTTGTCCGCGAGCATCATTCTTCGCTTCAAAACAGCCGAAAGGATGATGACCCCTGGCATCGGTTGAGCGTCATCGTAAGAGAATCAAGAGAAAAGAACAAACCAATCGCACGAAGATACGACAACTCGTGACCTTCCAACTGAACCGCGTATGCATCAATACGGCACACGAGACACGGAGGAATATCTAACTCACGAATCTTTTACTCTGATCCGATACATTGTAAGCACATATCAAAGCAAACGGTCGCTTGTCAATGTTAAAGATAGGGACAGCTAACGCGCTCTTAGTTTATGCACGATGCACCAAAGTGGCTCCAACTCACTGAGAGCGTGTTGTATATGCGTCGGRAGGAACGGCCTGAAGCTCTGGGGTACGATTCCTTCCGAAATCTTGCCCTCGGGATGCTTATTGAAGAAATTATCGAGTTGTTTGTATTCCTCATTCGAGAGCTGCCGCCTCGTCATGTCTTTCCCCGAATCTCCGTGATGCATCGTCACCGAAACGGAACCCTCGGCACTGATGGATTCAAGAACCTGGGAATGGGAGATATCCATGATGATAACACCTTCGACGTCCAATGTGCGCTTTACAAGATTGGCAGCATTGTCGTACACCCTATCCATAGATGCCCCCGTGAAAAAGTCCTGTCCCGGTTCCTTGCTCGGTCCATAACGTTCCACGTCGATTTCGAGGCATTCTCGGCTGAATTGCTCCATCTAAAAACCATGAGTCAGATTACAATAACGACTTCTGCCCCGCAGACTTACCGAGCTCTGAATTCTGTCGCGAATGCGCAATTGTATCTGAAAAAGAGTGTCAATCTTGCACGYCGTAGAGTACACTTCCTATTACCTTGTCTCTCCAAAGCTCCATTTCCCGCATGACAATAGCCTAACCATCGCAAGTCAAGCACTCAATCAATCACTTTATCTTATTCACTAACCGCGAATTCCTTCAATGTATGCCGCTGCCGCGGCGAAAAATCGTCCCAAGGATTATCATCGACGATAGCCAGCCTGCCATCGCCCGATGATTAGCGCATCGCAACTGCACTGGACTTCTTTAAAGACCTACGTGCCAATATTATATCCGTCATGCGTCCGCAACGGTGCTCCAGCGTAGAACCTAATATGGGGTGCGTCGATCACAAGAGGCTGCAGGCGAACACGTGAGCCATCGTCGCAGGGTCAACGCTACTCACGTTTCTCGCAAAGCGCCAGTCAGATCGCGCATCTAGAACGACCATAGGCTCATCACCACTACAGTAGTTCATCAATAATATTAAAATGATCAGGGCACTTTGTTATACCATTGTAGGATGGTATGTCCGCAAAACGAACGTGTCCTGGAAATGATATCTGCCATGCCCCCCCCTGACCCATAGACCGTCAGAAGAGGAAATGAGAATGACATGCTTACTTACATCCCGACTTGAAAAATCTGGCAAGAGTCACCATTTACTGATCAAATCATCAAACACGATCCACTTACTGTTCGTGTCCATCTATCAGAGATATGTACGAACCCTTGGTATTGAACACCAGCTTGACAAGATGGGCAATTCGGTCGAAATTGGCATCAGATCCTGTATGCAAAATATTGAACCTTGACAAGTCAGTCCGAGGGTCCATTAGCCACTTCACCCTCTAGACTCACTTATACAATGCTCGTCGCCGCTCCAATTCGTCAGGCGGAAAAGGCGCAGCGAAATATCCCAACTCCGCATACATTCGTTCCTCTCTCACCGATCGCCCTGTTTTCCCGGAAGCCGGCCCGTCCGGAATCACCTTTCCGCCAGGCAAACGTATCTCGTGTGGTATCGACGCGGGCAGGGGAGAAGAGGCCTGACGCCACAAATGCGATCGTCGAGGCGTATCAAGAATGGCGAGTTCACTGGTGGGCCGCTGCGCAGTCGGTAATGGCGGAGGAGGTGGAAGCGGAGGCGGTTGAGATACTGGCTTCAAAGCATCGTTCTGATGCTCCGAATCAAGGGTACCGCCGCAAAAGGATTCTTGTTGCGGGGATACACTCAGTTTTTCCGAATACTCGCCTGTCAAGGGGCTGTTTTCAGAATCGTGAAATGCAGATGGGTGAAGTAGGTCGAACGACGTTAATCTGTCAAAGGCGGAGAAGCCGTCAACCAGGGGATCGTCTGACGGAGTACGTAACATTGGCGCGAGGCGCCATTGACCGGGCGCCATTACTTCTTCGCCATCCACATCCGTCGTGCCTTCCCAGAAGCTACCCAGACGACTTTTACGTGTACTGCATGGAGTGGACGGGTAATCTGGCTGAGTGACGATCTCTAAATGAGAACCAGGGATTGCGGCGGTTATCCCACGCATAGGGTCTGTGAGCTCGTGCTCGGGTGAGGGGAGAGCCAAGGGCGAGATGTCGACACGTGCTGCTGCCCAGCGCAAGGTGGCGACGGTGGTCTGCACCTCTGTAATCTTCGAATTCGAATGCAAAGGGCCAGACATATCGGTAGCCGGCGTCGACACCGGCGAATTGGAGAACGAGTTGCGGGATCGTGGAAACGAGAAGTTGGAAGACGGAGGAAGACTAAATGGACCCAAATCAGTCATCGTATTAGGTTGGACTAGCGAAACAGACAACTTGGATGATGAAGACGAGGACGCGGGCCCATCGACGAGATCGGGGAACACGCTGAGCATGATCGGGCGGATGGCGGGGGTGCTGGCGGAAGCGGACTGATCTGAGAGGGTTTCAGAAGGGCTTTGAGGAGGAAAGGGCGTGGCGGAGGAGGGCTCGGAGAAGGGGGGCTGTCTCCAGTGGATGTTCTTGATGTTGTGGACGGAACGAGGAGGGATGGGGGTGCGGTGGGGGTCCCATCTGCCAAGCGCGTAGGCGGTGATGAAGGTGGGCCAGTCACAGTTGGCGGGGCGGGGGTGGGACGTCTCGAACGTGAAGTCATACGGGGGCGGGAGGGAGCCTTTGGCTCTGTCAGCGAGGGACGGTGTGTAGAGAAAGGGCGCACCCAAAGAGAGATTGGCGGGCGTAACGTCACGTTGGCCGGCAGGCGGGGCCATCGCAGCGGGAAGTAAGGCCTCTTCCTCTTTTGCAGGAGCTGTAGACGGTCTCAGGAGCCTGCGCCTGGCATGCGTGGACGGATGCACGGGCGGCTGCATGATGAGTCGCACTCCACTCCTCCGGCGCTCGCCGGCCCACCGGCCTACACACCTACTGCTACCAACATGCTCCACACGTACAATGGTACAGTCAGATTGTCGTTCTGCCCGCTCACAGCCTCCACCAGCCCGCCCGCCGCCACCGCCGCCCCGTATCGCCACGTCGAGAATCCTTCCGCGTATCCCGCCATCCGCATCACCCATGCACACCCCACCACAGACACCACAAATGCCAAGCTCCCCTCTACCGTCTTGCCGCTCGTCCCGCTCCATCGGTGCGTCCCCATCCGCTTCCCCACAACCGACGCCAGCGCGTCTCCCACCCCTAGCACAAATATCCCCGTGTACTGCAGGAGCCGCGTCGGGCTGTCATTGCGTCAGCCTCCATACCACCTTAAACGCTTATCCTCACCTTTCCAACCACACGGACCCTGCGCAACCGGTTAAAAGGTAAAAATGGCTAAGAATGGCAGTCCCGCTGTCCTTCTGATCGAGAAACTCATTCATGAAGACATGAACTGCCGCCCCAAATGGATATATTGCAAAGTAGCGAATATATTCCGCAAAAATAAATAGCGCAAACGCAATGCTAAACGCCAGATGCGCAAAGGCCGGCTGATCCTTGTTAGATTCTGTTCACCTAGTCAACTGATCAACTTACGTCAGATGCTACTCCTGGCAGGAACATGGCGACAGCCAGCGCGTGGAAGAACTTTCGTCTCGCATTCAGTCGTAGCGTCGGCACATGCTTATCCGCTGCATCCAGCAGGTCCGTTGCCACATTCGGCACTGCCCCATTTGGCAGGTTCGGCAACGACCCAAACGTCATTACGCTCCCCGTCGTTCCCGAACTACCCGTGCTTGAAGTGGGTGCAATGGCAATCGGTCCCCCTGAATCCCCAGGCATTGGAGCATCCGCTGCAAAAATATCTCCCGTTGTGCTCTTGGTTTTGTACTTGCGCGACCTGGCCATTTGCCGAATCCATCCAACGACACTGAGAGAGCACAATAGCGCCCAGTAGGCTAGCAGCGCGGGTCGACTCCACTTCTTCCGGCCCTGCAGGATATAAAACAGAGCCCATGTCCACGGATTGCGACGTCCGAGACACCACCACGTCCACGAGCCTACCAATCCCCCCACGATGAATGCTGTACCAATATAGAATGCGAGTGCGTATCGCTTTCGGTTACGTTGCTTCTCATGCGGAAATCTTAGTCTACGGAGCGGCCGTTGTGCATTGTGACGTGAAAGAACAAGGAATGGCGACAGCAAGAAACCCGTGAACAGCGAGCCAGCAATCAAGGCCGTTTGAAAAGTCAGCAAAGGTGTAGGAAGTCTGTATGTCTTGATGAACGGTGTCGTTCTTGGCCAAATCTGTTTGTGTGTTCAGGAGTGAGCACTCGAAACAGGAGTCGAACATACCCTAGCGATCGTCAAGTTCAACAGCTCCATTCCTATGGCCACTCCGCCAAAGCATACGAGGCTAAGCTCGCCAAGGGTAAACCCGCGGTGAGCTAACCGAAGGGCCACATACAAAGCAACCTGATAAAACAGGGAACCGACAATGAGATCAAAATTACTCAAATCTAAGCGAGCCGTGAAAATCGGAGTCACGGATAAGGCATTCACTTACGTTGCCAGAACCTCAAGCCCTGACGGCAAAGTACAGCTTTCAATCCACAGTTGAATACGGTCAATGCAAACATGAACGCAACATAGTACCATGTTCGGAGAAGCTCGCTCCGAGGAACAGATGTACGTTCCCCTTTCGGAGCGCTAGGCGACTTGCCGTAGCGATTTTCAAACCATCTAGAGGCGCATGCATGCACCAGCAAGATGAATGAGCAATATGTCGCCAAGTTAACCAGGTTGAAACGCGATAGGACCAAGGCGCTTGCGAAAGATAGCGCCATTCGTGAACTCGGCAGAGTAGCGGGCTCTTCTATTAGCCATCCAGGAGGCAGCAGTAAAGTTCCTTGCGCCACAAGGAGCAGCGCTGAGGAAATTAGCGGTGCGAGAAGCAAACCAGTCATGATGCCATCGTCACTCGAATCCCTGTGAAAGCTTGGTGAACCGCTTGGCTGCTTTGGGATATGCGTTACCTGTAATTCTTTGGAACGGACATCCACATGTAGCTGATTTTGAACTGCCTATGACTCAGAGAGGGGTTACGCTTGCCGTCTCGTGCATCGAAAACACGGGGCGATACAGGGCGTGCTTGGATATTACAATGTATTGCAGGATCGGAATCGGCTGTTCTAAGTGAGACAGCAGGATCACTGCTKGATAGTGTGCTATGACTCCATAAAAGATATATGAATGCTATAGCACCGAGCAAATACAGCTCTGTTTTGAAGTGTTGATTGCATGTCACAGTGAAATAATTCGCGACATTACCTGAGGAGATCCACTCGCTACTGTCATTTACAGAAAGCGCGGGGTGTTTGGGCACTGGAAATGGAGGAAATCTAGAAATTGCGAAGAATAACGAACCAAGTAACAGGATGCCTTCTATAAACCTTGGAACGGGGAGTACGAGAGCCCATGTCAAAGTGGTGAATGGAATGCGAATGTGCAGCTGGACATCTGAGGGCAACACAGGAACAGGGTCGAGTAARGAAAATTTGGGACGAGCAAGACGCGAAAAAGCGGGGGAGAGAAGTCTATGCGAATGTGATGTCTTTGACGTGAGCGAGGAACGCACAACGGCTGGTGAACGTGACCGAGTGAACGTGGAACGACCCTGGCGAACGGTTGTGGCACTTGAATCGCCGGATGAACTCGGGCGCTCGATCGGCAACGGCTTYTTCTCGATGGGGTTCTTCGTGTGCGAAAAGGTGCGCCCGCGAAAAGCTGCGGGAAATTCGTCCTCCTCTGTCTCGTCATCGGAGCTGCTTCGAGATGCAGAGCTGAAAGCATGGTCAGAGGAGCCAAGGAAGAAAATGCGAATGGACGGGCGTGCCTAGATGAGCCAGCCTGGTAGCTGGTGCTCCAGTCGAAGGCGGCGGAGGACGGGGAGTGAAGTAGATCTACGGCGGCAGAGTTAAGCCTGCGGCGAGGACGGGGACCAGTGTGCTTCCTTGAAGGATCTCCGCGTCCCTGTCTGGACGACGGGGGAGACGGCGAGGAGTGTGACCGCGGCAGCTTGGATGTTGAACGACTGAAATGTTTTGGGCGTCAGACGCCAACTTCGTCTGCTTACGTAACACCGCTAGTCTACTGTGTGGCGCAATGCTTCTGCCCTGCCTCCTACGCTTAAGACCCGCAACATGGATGCTAAGCCTCTCGTATACCTCGAAGACGTCCAGATCTCCAAAAAGGACGCGTCAAAGGCTGCTACGCCCGCCACAGCTACCACCGCGTCCAATCGATCCTTCTACTCCACAGGCAAGCGTCAGAGAACCTTAGCCGACATGTTCTCCAGCTCACAGGAAAAGAAGAACGAAGATCCCGAGCCCTCGACAAAAAAGTTAAAGATGACTGTTCAGGGAACGCCGTCCTTGACAAAGCTTAACGCYATTCCGTTTTCTCTGTCTGCCTTCCAAGAGTCCCTATCTGAAGAGGAAAAACAACTACTTGCGCTTGAATGTGACACATTGGGCAAGAGCTGGTGTGTGATTCGGACGTTTTGAAGGATCTTATTGAGTCAACCGCAGGCTGAAGGTCTTGAAAGACGAGATCCGAAAACCGTACTTTCTCGATTTGAAACGGTTCCTCTGGAAAGAGGGTGTCCAATGGCCAGAAATACCAAAGAACCTAAAAGTCTTCCCACCGCGTGAGTCACTAATTCATGTCGTGACACTTCAGGAAATTGAATAGCCTCTTTGAGCCAACAACATCTACGCGTGGTCAAACACACCCTTGGGCAAAGTCAAAGTCGTGATTTTAGGGCAGGGTTAGTACATATCACTTCTGTCTTCGCTTGCTTAAAGCCCATAGATCCATATCACGGTGTCAACCAAGCACACGGTAAGGCAGAAACGATGCAATCCATTATCCTCTCAATCGCTCATCATGAATAGGCCTGTGCTTTTCCGTGCTTCCTGGCGTTAATGTTCCACCGTCCCTGAAAAACGTGAGTGCCACTTGTCCAGACGAAACCCAATGCAACCGTCAATATGCCTTCTTCTAGATATATGCAGAACTCAAGGCAGAATACCCCGGTTTCAATCCACCGAAACACGGGTACGCCACACTGTCCCATGCATACTTACGTTGCCGACCTACCTTCTAAAGCACTCTTACTGCATGGGCTAGTAACGGCGTCTTGTTGCTGAATACTTGCCTCACAGTCCGTGCTCATGTAGCAGGATCACACTCCAATAAGGGCTGGGAGCAATTTACGGACAAAGTTGTTGATGCCGTCGACAGATATGGTGGTGCCAACCTCTCGTCAGATTCACCCGAGGGCAGCGGAGTTGGCCGTGGCGTYGTCTTCCTTGCCTGGGGCGCCTGGGCTGCTAAGAGAGTGGCCAAATTAAATACGGTGAGTTGTCACGTCTAGAGCAGCCCCACAATTAACCGTGAATCTCCAGACCAAACATTTGATTCTCAAATGCCCCGTAAGTTGCCCCATTATCGCGGCCACACGAACCTAACGTTTTGCTACAGCACCCGTCTCCGCTAGCCAACACGCGTGGTCCTGGTTTCAAGAATAATGGTCACTTCAAGAGTGCTAATCAATGGCTCGAACAGAAATACGGTGCCAACGGCCGGGTTGACTGGTGCAACCTCAAACTAGATGACGCCTAGGTAACACGCGGCCCGGACAACTGATCCATCTGATGACCGTACATATCATTTAAACTCCATTTAGCCTCGCTTGCGCCCGGTTCTCCATCTGATCAGATTTCTTTACAATCAGTTCTTAGTTTTAACCTATGTGCATAATACGGTTATACCCCTGAATACCATCATCGGCCATCCGCTAGTCTCGCCGTGTCTTTGGAATGTTTCTGGTTTTCCAGGGGTTTGAGTTTTCAGTCTAGATCAAACCCTGATCAAGTTCTTATCCGGGGGTCTTTGCTATCTTACCCCAACCGATATCCGGCGGGAATCATGCGCATGTAGCACAACATCTAAAAATGGACAGCTGGATCTGCAAAATAAAAATTCCGGCGTCCGCACTAATTGAATGAACCCGATTTCCGCTCCAGCATCTTTGCCTAAATAGATTATACAAAATCTGTAACGAAAAATAAAATACCAAGGTCGTAGACTAAGAATGCCTCTAGGTATAATGACGAGAGCATCGTCGGGTGCAAAAAGCAATATTACTTAGCGATACAGTTTTACGTTCAATGCTCGGCTAGTCCAGTAAGTGCTAATGTAGACCAATGGCAATTAATCAGTAGCTTGATGCGCTAATGAGGAAAAAGTACGATCATCAAGATATCGTGTTTATATGCCGTCAGGTCCAAACATACTCCTGGAATGCTGCGGCTGTGCCTGCTGCTGGGAAAGTAGATGCAAGGGCAGATGACCGTTACTGTCTTGCGGTCGAGGATATTCCGGACCTCGTACATGCTGTTGAAGCGGGGATGTATGCGGAAGATCTGGGTGTACATGCTGTTGAAGCGGAGATGTATGCGGAAGATCTGGGTACACTGTATAGCTCGGCGATTCAGCTAGGGATCTCCGATGTGGATACAGCATCGGCGATTCGCCAGGCTCTGAGTGTGGAATCGGTATAGCGGGTGGTGCGGTATGAGGATGTATCTCAATGTCCGTGGATTGAAAAGTAGAGTGAGAGTACTGTCTGGAAGTTTCACCGCGGACGAGGTAGCTGTGACCATTGTATACAGAATTCGACACTCTGTCCGACGGATATTGTGATGTCGTCGCGAGGTACAGGCTGGCAACTGAGCCCCGGGATGGCGTTGGAAGCGAGCCGCTGGCGTACGACGCATAGTGATGCAGCGGCTTTACAGGCGGAGGTGCGCTCATTGCCAAAGGGTAAGCTGAAGAAGGCGAGACAGAAAGATCCGAATGTTGGTCGTTCGAAAGTATGGTATCGTCCCATGACCCACTTCCTAGAGCCGGCGCCGAGCGTACGGGCATGGGCAAGGTCAGGGTGGAAGGAGATAAAGAACTTGTTCGCGARGAGGGAGAACCGCCGTTAGACGATTCTCTACCAGACTCGTGCATCCCAATCACACTTGATGCGCTTGATACTGTCATGTCGTCCAACCTCGGTTTATCTTTTCCTGTCGGGCCTTTCCCAAGTAGTGGCCTATTGGACGGAGGGAGGCCCAATGCTTGTCGGAGATAACCATTCTCCTCTTCCAACTCCGAGACCCTTTGTTCCAACGACTATCAAAAAAATTCAACCACCGGGACTATATGAGACTATTTCACGTGTTCCGACATACCTGTAGATGCGCGGCGCGCCGAGCGCGAAATGCTCGCTGTACATCGCGAGCGCGGTTCGGAGGTAGATTGTCGTTTCTCTTGCGGCCCCTTTTAGAGGACATCTGAGAGGGAAAAGAATAAAGGGCAGAGAAAATCAGATTTGGGGGGGATGAGCAGCGAGCATATAAATGAACCTCCGAACGATACGTCGGTGGCAACCATTTTAAGAAATGCGATCGAACACACAATGAGGGTTCGGCCAAAGATACTGTGACCCTGGAAAGCCAGGCGAAGGTTGTCGCCTGCGGCATGCCTGTCCTTTTGAGCCGCAGATCCCATAATGGCTGTGCCTAGAGCTGAAGCAGTAAGTCATTAGCATGGCAAGACGCGGTGCCACATTACCTTCACGTCGTGTTCTCTGTCGAGTATTAACGGCAGTACATCTCCCGTTAGCAGCCGGGTGATTGGCAAGGGTCGCCAATACAGCTGGCGTCAGTTTGCCCCGGTCGTTTGATCCTCATTGCGCAGTGGGGTTCATTGGCACCGAAGGTTGAACCACTTTACCCTATCCACGTGTTGCAATCGAGCCAAATCATTTTGATCTAATTCTTGACAATCACCGAAACGGCTAATCCGCCCTTACAAATTAGTCTATTTACATATTGGTACGGCTCTACGCCACCCCGAAACAGTGGTACTCTGTCATGGCTGAGTTTTATTGGCGGCCTCTTTGCGAGCCGCTGCCTTCTCCTTGTCGCGCTTGGCGAACAATTTATGTCGCGGCGCTGCTTCCCGTGCCAACTTCTTGTTCGCCGACTTATTCTGCTCAACGTAGGACATATGCTGGCCTCCGCTAAGCGCCGTCAGCGAACCCGTCATCCGTTGTGCAGCTGGGAACCTGACTGGTCCAAAGTCTTTGGACGTCACTGTACCAGCCAAATCACCCTCTCCTGCTCTGATATCTGAACCGAGGTCCGCTTCGCTCTCGGTCGCGAGAAGCACAGATTGCAATAGTTCAATCTGCTCATCTCGACTCTTGTACACGAGATCTGGCAGGTTCGCAAGACCGTCCAAGTGAGTGATCACCTTGAATGCGTAGCCCTGATCAATCAAGAACTGCTGACGCTTCGTACTGTAATACATTTCCTGTGTATCCTTGGAGACGAGAGAGTAGAAGAATGCATTGAATCCTTCGTCGTTTCTCCTCTTTGCACGTAAAATTCGGCCTTATTCCCATTATTAGCTTTACCGATTATTGTAATAAACCCASCGGTAGACGCACCTAGACGTTGTGCTTCCTGGCGGCGGGAGCCGAAGTGAGATGAGATCTGGATTAGGCAAGTTGCTTCAGGTAAATCAATTGATGTATCTCCGACCTAATCAAATCAGAACACCATAGAATATCTATGGCGTCACAGCCTTACTTTGGATAAAAATATCGTGTTCACTTGGGGACTATGTTGGAACCAGGCCAGAATTCGCATTCTTTCTGTCTGCCCAGTTCCCCCATGGATGTACAATTTGCCTAGACGTTTCGCGTAGGCCTGGATCATGTCAACCTAATACTGAGAGTCGGTTTTAGGGCAACGAACCTCTAGCGCGTAGACGTTATCAGAGAAAACGATGACTTTGTCTCCGCGTTCTTCGTGATATTTAATAAGGAACTGACATGCTTGAAATTTGTTCGGATTCATGCAGTACAATAGCATTCTTTTCCGTGACTGCTCTCGAAGGTATTCTCGGTAGAATTCAGGTGTCATGGGACACCAAACTTCTGCGCACTAAAATATTGTAAGTTGCGGAATCCAACAGCTAAGGCGCCAACAAGTACCTGAACATTTGCGATGTGGCCCTTCGCAGCAAGGTCCCTGGAACGACAATCGCGTGTCACGCATAATCCGATTTTTGGAGACAAGACTTACATCCAATTAGCTTCATAAAGCTTTGGTCCGATCATATAATTGAGATCAGCAATCTTATCATCCTCACGCACGAGAGTCGCTATCACCATGTGAACAGATGTAGAGGAGTTATGGTAGAAAGAGGTACCTGTAAGGCCAAGCTTGGAGTGCGCTTTAATAGTCGTGACAACCCGACGGAACATCGCAGCGGGTACTACGTGCACTTCGTCGAGTAAGATAAAACCCCATTCTCGCGAGGTTAAGAACTCCATCATCTTCTTTGATTCATGGGATCGGTTGTGAGTATTTGCCACCATCGAATATGTCGAAATAACTATGCCACTCTCACCCGCAAACTTTTCATCTTCATCAGAATAGTGCAAGRAATAATCGAATAAACTGACCTTTTCTTTTTGGTCAGCGGTGAAAATGGCGATCTGCTTATCGGTTACATTCGACCATTGCATAAACTGCTGCTTCCATTGCATGACGGACACGCTATAGCAAGGAAACGGGTCGGAGACAATGCAAAAACGGTCTTCATTGACTTACGAAGATGTGCAGAGAACGAGGCAAGATTTCTTGATGGTGCAAGCTGCCGTGATCCCGACCAGCGTCTTGCCTGCACCACACGGTAGTACAATGATTCCGGATCTAGCACGACTATCGATATGTTAGAATTTATCTCAATGAGACGGGTTTACAGCCTACCCATTACCAAACATCTTACTTAGACTGGTCTCTTGATAAGGTCGTATAACAGTGGCAGGCTTCAAATCAATGTCCAAATTCGCGTTGATCGTGTCGTTGCGGAAGTCATACTCTTCAAGCATCGGATATTCTAGCTCATTGCATCGCTTCTTAACGTCCTACCGATAAGCTTTAGCCACAGGCTCGCATTTACAATATCCTGTCTTACATCTATTTTTGCGTCGTCAATCTCAAATGCATGTACGTTCTCATCGTCTTCATCAATCTCATCTAAACTTCTGGTTATTGAAGTTAGAGAGAAAGAAAACCGGAAGATTTGCCTGCTTCAACTCCCACTACCGAGGTGAACAAGTCTGTATCTGACGTTGCAGCTGGACCAGTTCGTCCATTGGCGCTGTCGTCCATTTTCTTCTCACCATCCTTTGTGCCTGGAATGACCAAAGTTCCTTTCACGGGCGCCTTCGATGTGGTGAAGGTTGCACCCCTGATGCTGTTATCTGTCTGCGCCGAAACGATTCGCGCTTCACGTATTACTCTGTCTTTCAGCAGAATTTGCAACGTCTCAGGATGACTTGATTCGACATAATATTTATTGTGCTTCAGGACAAGCTTCACTTTTCCGTAGCTCAACGTCCGGTCCCGGATAAAAGATACTATACTGTCCGGTACGGGGACCTAATACAACGTAGGAAAACTTTCCACAAGCANATCTTAGCGCTTACCTTCGACAAGCGGTTGAGAACCTTAACAATCAGTCAATCGTACGATAGGATAAGGCATAGGATGAAACAAACCTCAATGATGTCATCCGTTTGCAATCCAACGGAGACGGCTGCATACAAGGAGTACGAAGTAAGTTTGTACTCATGTATGAAAGCCGGTCTATAGTGAGATATATACAGATGTTGCAGAAAATCCCATATGATTCGTAACTCACCTGCTAACCGGCTCGCTGATCGCAGTTAGAAAATCCTGAGCTTGTTCTGCAATGGGAGAAAAGGCTTCAAGGATGATATGGCCATCTTCAGGACTTATCCAGAGTGGACGAGACGAATGATCAGGTTTGAGGTGCAACCATGAGAAATCCTGATCCATGAAGATGTGAGAAACGAGGCTATCCTGTTGTCTCCGATGGGCTTCCAATGGTGTCAGTTCTCCTAGTTCGCTATCCTTCGCACGTCGCGCTTGTGCCAATTTACGAGTCAAGGCGCTGAAGTTGATAGTTGCCCCCCGAGGCACTGTCGATGTATCTGGAGGAGAAGGTGGTATGACATCGTCTTCATTGTCAATGTCAATATATTCGTTAGGATCGTCTGCTGTTCTAAACCGTTTTGCAGCAATACTGGGACCTGAAGGTCCTTCATATATATCTAGTCAGACTATCATACATTCCACAGAGGAGCGCACCTTCAGCAGGTCGCTTCCCTACCATGCCCATCGTCTTTCCTCTTCAATAGAACCTACGTGAGGCGCTGTTATGGTGGCTCTGAGTAACTCTCTGAGTCTGACTCCTCTTGAGGGACGAAAGAATTAGTCATCAAATTTCAGCGGAGTTTAAATATAGGTTCGAAGTTGGCAGGACGGAGCCAGACTTCGTCACCTGCTCCATCACAACTGTTTTCTTGACCCAAGTTTTCATATCCTGAAGTCAAATTATGTGGAAACCTGCAACTCGCCAGATTACGGGCACGAACGATGGTGAGTTTATGCTCATCCGTTCTTGGTTTTCCGTTACTGACAACTTCCTAGTCCCCCTTGGCCAGCGGCGCCGTTTTGGACCAGCGCCAGCGGAGGAAACGGCTCCACCTCARTTAGCCCAGCCGTCTCCATCTGCTTATCCACGCCCTTCTGTGTCAAGTGATCATGAGAGTCCAGGGAAAAGAGGCAGGGAAGAATCGCCTTCAAATGGTGATCCTAAATGTAAGCCTTTGTTTTAGCTTCTTCTATGCGCCTTTGCGCGTCATRCCGGTCGTCGGAACCTTCATAGCGACTTCTAGTACCTCATCTAGCGATCCTGGAATACATTTAGCATATACTAACTGTACCTGGGATGCATCCAGCATCTGACTCACGCATTACTAACCTCATGATTTGATACTAACCTTGACATGTTCCTCTTATCCACAATCAGTTGATCCTAATGCACCTCGCAAGAGGCGAAGCCGCTGGGGCGAGGTCAAGTCAGAGATACCAGGTCTTCCAACTGCCATCTCCGCAGCTGGCGTTTCTCAGGCCCAGCTCGATAATTATGCTATACATTTGCGGTTAGAAGAAATCAACCGTAAGCTTCGGTTGAATGACTTCATTCCACCGGAGCGTGAAAGGTAATATTTCTGGTCCTTGATAGCGCATATACTGACTACTGTGTTAGATCGCCTTCCCCACCACCAACCTATGACTCCCACGGTCGCAGAACTAACACCCGCGAAGTTCGCTACCGAAAAAAATTGGAAGATGAACGCGTTAGACTCGTCGAGCGAGCACTGAAAAATGACCCTAACTTCCGTCCTCCCGTTGAATATCAGCAACAAAAAAGGTCGCAACGTCCTTCAGAAAAGGTTTATATTCCCGTGAAAGAATTTCCCGAAATCAACTTTTTCGGCCTTCTTGTGGGCCCCAGAGGGAATAGCTTGAAAAAGATGGAAAGGGAAAGCGGTGCTAAAATCAGTATCCGTGGCAAGGGCAGCGTGAAGGAAGGAAAGGCGAGACCAGACCAATACGCCGAAGACGCGGAAGAAGATCTYCATTGTCTCGTTATCGCTGACTCAGACGAAAAGGTTGCCTTGTGCGTCAAAATGATTAACAAAGTGATAGAAACTGTAAGTAATATATAGAGTATATCTCGACTCTTTCCTGACTACCACTAGGCTGCWTCTACTCCTGAGGGTCAGAATGACCACAAACGCAACCAGCTCAGGGAGCTGGCCGCTCTCAACGGTACACTTCGCGACGACGAGAATCAAATTTGTCAAAATTGTGGTGGCGTTGGCCACCGCAAATACGATTGCCCAGAGCAGCGTAATTTCACTGCTAACATCATCTGCCGAGTTTGTGGCAGCGCAGGACATATGGCTCGGGACTGTACGGTCAACAAAGACCCTAATGCTCCAATCCCCCCGCCCCAACCCAGTGGGCCTCCTCGAGGTGGATTCGATTCTGAATATGCCAGCCTGATGGCAGAACTGGGCGAAGGAGGTGGCGCCGGTGTCGATACAGCCAAGACATCTTGGGTTGGCCCTGCGATGGGTCACGATATCACCGGTGGCGGTAGCAACATCCCACCATGGCGGCGCCCGGAAGCTTGGCAACAATCAGGTCCCGTTCAAAATACTGGCTATAGGCCACCGCAACCTGGTTACGGCGGTTACCCTGGGTATAACGGGGGCTCGTGGGCCGGATATAACCAGGGATATTCTGGTCAAGATTACTCTAACTATGCGTCTTATTACCAAGGGCAATATGCGCAGCAACAAATCAGTTAAACGTTGTACCGATTTATGATGAATTGGCAATAACCTTCCTAACTGTTTGTCCAACCAACAGGTACTATATTGCAGGAAGTTGTGTATCGTACTTACTTGTCTCCGAAAATACGAATCCCACTCATAGCAATCACTAATTGATCCTATGTTCTCGGAATATATCAATTGTATGGCCCAGTTTGACTTGGTCTAAGTTTATACTCGAGTTTGAGGGTGAACCTTCCGAGCGTTAGGACTCCAGCCTCTGCTTCTTGCGAGGTCGGCGTTCATCATTCATGGTATGCGAACTTTTCAATTTTTTTGTCCGTGCCGGTGACTCCTTCGTTTTCACAAAGCACGCTACGAAGAAGCCGTTGGTCCGGTCTTCCCCTGGCAAGCAACGAACTAACGACGCAGCATTGTCTGAAACAGGTGAATTTAGGGTCGTTCCGAATAGGAACATTTCTGTACTTACTATGGTCAGACAGTTGCCCATTCAGTCCACGACGTTGCCAAGTTGGTARAACCTCATTTTGGGGGGCTAAGGTAAACTTGCCGACTTTAGCTTCTTCCGTGTCYAGAACTGCTTCCACCACCTGCTCGTTCTCGAGGGCATGCACGCTGCATGTCGAATACACGATTCTTGTGACATTGGGGACTAACATTGTTACCCCAGATTCGAGGGAAAGACCTGGGGCTCACATGTCATTGCATGTTTTAACATCATTTTTTGAAACGAGGCCAGCTTATAAAGGCGTTCTTCATCCCCATCCTCATTCTGCTCTGGCGGAATATCGGTAAGAAGACAGCCGGAGATTATGAAAATCAAATTCAACCTGCTTCCATCAGGTGATCTAACCGATTGATTATTCCGGAACCACTGCATGAGGGATCTAATAGGCTTGACTCGGGTATGAGCTCCACGTGCCGGATGCAAAAAGGATATGGACTTACATATGCGTAGCAGTGCAAAATCTTGGATCTTTCGGATCTACCGCCAAAAAATCAAAATTYAATGCTTCTACATTGCGACAACCAGCTGTGTCAAGCATATGTTTCAAAGTAGTATATCTCTTCTTGTTTCTCTCAAAAGCGTAGAGCTTGGAACATGTAAGTAAAACGGCGTCATTTGTCCTAGCGTCCATCAGCACCTTTCCAGTGTTATGCATCAAAGCACTAAGATGTGATGTTTTGTTTCCTGGTGCTGCAGTGGCGTCAATAACCACCGCATCCTCACCACAGGGCGGATCCAATATCACGGCAGGAAAACACGATGCTTTATCTTGCAGAATTAGTTTACCGCATATATAATTGGGGTCTTCGTGAAATGATGTTTCAAAAGGGAATAGAAGGAGGTCGGCAATGTGTTTGTCTTTGCAGAAGGTCTTTCTTCTTACAGTTAACACTAGAAACACGCCCCACGGAGGTATCAGAACTTACTGGTCGATGGCGGATTCTGCAAGGCTGTAGCCTTTTGATAGATAGCACTGTATCGCCTCTTCACTTGTCCAGAAAATTGTATTGACACGAGCATAACGAGGTACTAGTGCTGGACCGCAAGGTAAACACAGTCGTGATGAAAGGCTACGCGTCTCACCAGCTCTATCATCCGCTGAAAGGGCTAGCTCACTGTTGGATTTCGCTCCTCGTTTAATCTTGAGCTTTTGAAGTTCACCATGCAGCCGAGTCTTGTGCCTTAGCACGGCCTGCTTAATAGGGCCATCACCTGCCTGTATGCCACCCGGTGCTAATAGGAGGTCATGAACCAGGACAAGTGCAAGGTTCGGGGACTTGATCTTGCGCTCTTGTTTCAAAAACCCGGACGCAGTGATGATGTCCTTCAGAGCAGCTTTGTCTACGTCATCTTTCATTTCAGATGCATTTTGAGCACAACTACAGTTTCTCACATTTCAGCGTCTCGATCACGAGTGCAGCTGCCCTTTTGCGATCTTTTTCCGGTTGAGTCGCTATGAGTCCCTTGATTGAACCCTCCTTCGCATCGAGACGGTCCAATATCTTAGCCGCCTCAAAGTAAAAGTTCATGACGGCTTCTGAACACGCATATATTAGACGACAAAATCTCGAAATGAAGTCGCGACGTGCATGTACAACTACTTTCTGGCTAGATATCCACCGGGTCCTGCTGAGACTATGTCAGTATAAGCCACCGAAAAGTTAATAATATCGAGCAGATCAGTAAAGTATGCATAGTCGTCAATCTGAATATCCAGTTGGACAATGTAGATAAGAATAATTGACATCATTTGAAGTAAACTAGATCGAAAGGCAGTTGTCGCTCACCTTTCATGAATTGCGGTTAGGGTGCTCTTTGAGTGGCAGAGCCACGAACCAAAAGTTTTCTTGCAGGGATGAGCTCCGCTTCAAAGATGAGGCGCCGATGTTTGGCCCAACCCAGAACAAATAGGGCCATTTCCATTTTTAACACTACCGAACTAGAGGCGACAAACATCCTGCAAAAAAAGTGGAGTATAATACTCGGATACTTTTTAGCTCCCATTCTTACAACTTCAAAGTGCCCGTAGAAACTGAGCTATACGACCTACTTGGTATTCCGTCCGATGCGACAGAAGGTATTATTTTTGCTTCAAACGAACATGCCATGGTCTGATGACCACATTTCAAGGGGACATCAAAAAGGCATATCGGAAAAAGGTGCTTGGATTCAAGTCGAGCAGTGTCGTATTGGGATCTGAACATTTTTCAAGGCAAAAGAGCAYCACCCCGTATGTGACAATTCGTTTGGGTCAAAGTCAAACCGTCAACCTTTAAATAGGATAAAAACATAAACGATCCCGCTGCCAGCCAAAAGTTTCAAGAGATGCTCGCTGCGTACGTCATTTACGGTGATACTGCAAACTATTGCTAACTTGGTGTTCAGCTACGAAATTCTCAGCGATTCTGACTCGCGAGAGGTTTACGATCGTTTTGGAATGGAAGGACTGTCCAAGAATGCAGGGCCTCATATGGATGCTGCAGATGTCTTTGCCCAGTTTTTCGAAAGTGGGTTTGGTTTCGGGTTCGGACCCGGCGCGACCTTTGGCGCCAGGAGACCAGGAGGACAAGATTCTGTTGTACCCTATGAGGTTACTCTGGAAGACCTTTACAACGGAAAGTCTGTTAAAATGAATCTAGAAAAGGAAGTGGTGTGCACTCAATGCAAGGGGTACGCTGTCCTCTTTTTTTCTCTGTGCGCGGTTAACGTTGCCCAGGTCTGGCGCTCGTGGAAATTCCAAACCAAAACCGTGTACAACGTGTGAGGGAAAAGGCTGGACSTTTACACAGACTCAGGTAAGGGTGCTTTGCTGTTAAGTAAGGGTCATCAACACATAATGGCAGATTGCACCGTCTCGATTCGGCACATCACAAGTTCCATGTCGTAACTGTAACGGAAAAGGCGAGAAACTGAAGGAAAAAGATAGGTACGACCTACTCCTGTGGTGCTTCAATKTGCTAACAAACCGCCAGATGTAAGAAATGCAAAGGAGAACAAACCGTCTCTGAGACAACGCGCGCTGAGATCAATATAGAAAGAGGGATGACGGACAGGCAACGGATAGTTCTTGCAGGTGTGGGTGACCAGAAGGTTTGTCCCTCCAGTAATCGTCTAATTACTGTTTACAATTGTGCAAATAGCCTGGTGTTCCTCCTGGTGATGTCGTGTTCGTGCTAAAGGCTTTGGCCCATGCAACTTTCGAGCGTTCTGGGAATGATTTACTCACACATGTGACTATAACGCTATCCGAAGCGCTCCTAGGCTTTTCTCGAATTCTTCTGAAACACCTCGACGGCCGTGGTATCAAAGTGTCGAGTCCTCCCCGAAGAATCATCAAACCTGAGACCTGCATCATCATACGAGGAGAAGGAATGCCGGTTTATAAAAGTCCCAGTCAGAAGGGTGACCTCTATGTCATCATCTCAGTAGAAATGCCAGATGAAGCCTGGTTGAGCAAAGTCAACAATCAGGTAAAGATTAACGAACTTGATTTTATATTGATTTGTGGGTTCATGCTGCCTTCATCCAGGCACTGGCATCATTGCTACCGCCAAAGAAGCGAGAACCCGAACCATACCCAGAGACTGTCGATGTAGCACAATATGAAGAAAGTGATATTGTGGATGTGCGTTCACGGTCCTTCCCGGCTAGTGCGGACTTCTTTGACCAGGATTTTCAATCCCAGTTTGGAGGAGACGATGAGGATGAATGGGAGGACGAAGAGGAAAGGGAAGAACACGAATTCGAACACATGGGGGCTGAGCCTGATTGTCGCCCTCAATGATACCTTCCTTTCACGTATGTTGGCTATCAGTTACAACACCAATCGCAGATTACAGGTCGGTCTTTAATGGTCATGCTAGATATAACTCGATGACACGCCCAAAATCTTAATGTTTGTTAACGGTTCACCTCTCTGCGGATGTCCTTCTGTGTTGATGTTGACACCTATCATGTGGTCGTTGAATTACTTGTTACTGACTGTTGTCAAATGCCCGATCTCATCTCTATGAGGGCCGTACGGCCCGCGAAATTCTGACCAAAGGTTTTCCCTCTAACAATGAAACCAGCCGTGCAATCGCTATGCACTACAATCGTTCAGATTGNCTTCACCATTTTCAGGAACATGCAAATGCTGATTCGACCATAGAAATTCTAAGTTTGATATAACCTGAAAACGTGGTTCTAGGATCACAAGTTCATAAAGTTCGGGCTGTTCAAGAAGCTGACGTGCTTCAAAATCAACCTCCATGTCTCCTACAACGCTTGTGTTTAATGTTTAATTTAAAGAAAGACTGGTCGCATTGCAGTAATAATATGCAATTTAATTAGTCAGAGTTGTCAGACACACCGCTCGTCTCGAGGCGTCTCAAGARCAATGGATATCTTGGGAAAACCTGGTTCAACATACAGGTCAATCCCACGATGAATAACAAACCTATCGAAGTCTACAACGGTTCCTGCCCTATAACTCGATATGTTTGTAACCTTTAACCTATAATATACATATATGTAGATAGTCAATTCTTGGAAGACATAGACTGGCTTACCCTATTGTCTCTTAGCATCTGCAAGTACTTTTCTGACAACCATTTGCAATTCTCATAATGGTTGACTCCTTCGCCTCTTTGACATTTCTCAAGCTCATCTCTGACGAGTTTGACTTCCATTGCNTTCACCCATGATTCACGAATGAAGTCATCTCGTTCTTGGAGCTTCGCTGGACAGCAATGCTAAGTTTGTTGTATATTTTTAAGTAAATTGTAAAACAAACCCTTTACTTCAGCATACCGTGGATCAGCAGACATTGTTGATGATTGTGGACAGAACCGGAAGTGTTGCGCCTTATTTGGCCCAATACGAAACCGACACGGGATTGGTCCTGATTTCCGTTCAAGAGTATGTAGTAATTCACGCTTACACTCTCTGACAGTCTACTCACGCGTTGAAACGCAGGCTCAAGACTCGACGGAATACTGCGAAGTCGTTGCCGGTATCCAAATATCACATGACAAGGTCGGGCTACCGGAATCCTATAATACCGAACACAACTTGGAGAGTTTGATCCTATGTCGTACCCACGCGAATTCTCATTCGTCACCTTGACCCACCGTATGTGCGTTGGTATGCGCGAATGTAATACTAACTTCGTCATCTAAGCAAAACCTTCGTTATGGATTATAGAAATGCATAACGGGCAAGACAATCGCCTCACGCCCGAGCTCGTGAACAATGGTTTGAAGCCTGCACTTGACGCAGTGGAGAAGCATTGGCGTGAAGGCTGGCGCATTTCGCGGGCGGCGGGGAATCAAGATGGAGGGAAAGGCGCAGTCATTATTGTGGGACGTACGGACCAGGACAAATTCTTCAGTAACGGCAAGTAGAAATGGAACATGTTCAAAAATCTGACCAACATATCCCTAGGCCTAGACTTTGCAAATTCTAGCAAGGATATCTACTTCTTTCCATGTAATACCTGAGCGTCATCTTATACGCTATGCACTAACTTTGTTCAAGATACGTTCAATCCGCTAYTGACCCGTTTACTTACTTTCCCTCGTATGTTTCATATTTGCATTTTGAAAGGTCAATTCCGAACTCACATCACAAAGTCCCTACGGTTGCCGCGATCAACGGACACGTTTTCGCCGGAGGGTTTATGCTATCTCTAGCTTGTGACTACCGCGTGATGACAGATGGAAGCAAGCGAAGAGCATGGCTTTGCATGAATGAAGTATTAACAGATTCATGGTATCCTGCGAGGAAATGCTGAACGTTGTTTAGGTACATTTTGGYTCAGCATGGCCTATGTCATTTGCCGCCATTTTACGTGCAAAAATAGGAGACCATCGTCTACAGCGCAAAATTGCTCTTGAAGGTCACCAATTCACTCCCGAGGAAGGCCTCACGCACGGATTAGTTGATCATATTGTGGCGGGAGGTACCCGAGCCGTTTTGGCGAAAGCCGAGGAAATTGCGGAAAGTGTATGCAAAAATGCTCAAGCTGGTGCTTGGGGTATGATTAAGGTGAATATTCTCCCTTTCTGCCGAAACTGGGTTCATAGAGTTGGTTAGCGTGATTTGTATCTTGATGCGCTCGAGACTATCGCCAGAGATACCCGTACAACAACCGCCCATCATGAAGACGCAGTCGCCAAGTCCAGATTATAGCTTGCCAGACGGCTTGTGACGGTAGACAGGCTATATTTGCACTGAATGTTCACCACGAACATYGTCCATTTTCTTCCTTCTGCTTAACAGGTCTTGTACCGTATTTGGTAGCAGGCTATAAACAAAGAATGGTGTCCTGCTTTGCCATAGGGATTTTAGCCGAACGGAGATGGCGGTGTGTGTGCTGTTATGCTCGTCTTGGAGATGCATGCAGGTCCCTCACCAACCGGCTTTCTCGCTCATCGCGTGAAAATAATGTTAACAGTACCACCGGCCTCAACAGCCCACTGTCTACGGCATCAAACTCCTTTTCAATTCTTCAAGGTAACTATGGAGATGAATTATGGAACTGTGGCAAAGAGTTGTTTCTATGGTATCATTTATTTTAACGAGGGTGTAACGTTAGGCGTTCTGGGCACCCGCGGGGGGTTGCGCCGTGCAGATGCATTGGACATAGACCGGCCAGCTGTTTTAAGTCTCTTATGCCACTTCGTGCTTGGGGGTATTGGGGTGAAGCGTAGCTGCGCAAGGGCGACTGGCCACACGGTTGGGCCAGAAGCCTGATCACAAGAAGCTGTTGCTTACTGCAAATGGCCCGATGTGACCGTGTGTAGCCGTATTCAGCACTCAGTGCTCAGCGCTCAGCGCTCGTCGTATCGAAGTTGCCAGGAAGGCGATGCATCAGTGACGGCGAGATACCTTACAGTCTTTAAATCTTTATTCGTATTGTAGTCACACGTCCTCTTCCTTGGACGGTGTCTTTCACGAAAATCGGTTAAGTGTTAAGCGTCCCGCGTCATGCTATTATTTGACAAACAGGTGAGTAACTGGTTGGCATCGCAGCTGTGGACTGATTGTTATATTAATACCCATACAAGAACAGATGTCACTATCACTGATTGAAGCTTGAATATAAGGGCTATGTAGATGCCAATTGGGTTCCCACTCCCTTTTCTTTCTCTTTCCTCCATTTCTCGTTTCTTTCCTGGAGCTCCTGGCTGGGCGCATCTCCCTTCCCTTTATTCCTTCACTCTGTGGCTCGTTGGCTGGTCTTCCGTTAGCTGTCTTTTCTGCAGATCTGGAATCTTGCCCCTTTGTCTAGTCTTGCTATCATGCATCTTAGGACGTCATTCGCTTTGTTGCTGGCCAGCTTCGTTTTTGCTTTTCTGCAGTCGAGTGTAAATGCAGCACCCATACGCATCAAGCGTAGCGCTGCGCCCACTGCGTCCGTAACGCTCAATTTGCGTCCCGTTCTCCACACCCGAGACGATGTCCATCCGCTCATTGTGAGTATATTGTCAGTGAGGCCGCGCGAAAATTGTGTCAATTTTTTTGCAGCTTCTTCAGCAGCGTATGAATCGTGCTCATCGACGATGGGCGCGTATGACGGGACACGTTCCACCCTCAGACGAGGAGCTTACTGAGCGACTTCGGAAGAGGGTTTTGTCAGTCGAGGGAGAAGCCGGACTCGTCAAACGTTTCAACCATTACGGTCTGCCMTCTCGGCTGAAGGCCAAGGCTTTGAAAGGAACAAGGGCGCACAACGTTCAATTGGATGCCAGTGCCTCAAAGTATGTGATTCATGCTGTTGAACAATCGAGAGTTACTGAATAGCCGCCTGAAATAGCAACCCAACCAGTGTTGTTACGTTTTCCAACGCACCTTCTTTTCTCAATTCACTCGCACTGGATATCGAGTGCGTTTCTCTTTCGCCATCTATCTCAATGACTCTCACAAGTTTGATACAGAGGTCCTGATATATCCTATCTTGCGAATATAACAGTGGGAACTCCTCCACGTCCATTCCTAATTCTTATAGATTCTGGCTCCGCGGATTTCTGGATAGGAAGCGAAAACTGCGTATCCCTAGCCGGAGGAGGTTGTGTACGTACATCCGTGGATACATCTAATATGATCGAGCTGACCCTAATTTTTGTCAGGGTAACCACAACTTCTTAGGRCCCAATAGCTCTAGCTCATTCAAGGACACACAACAGCCGTTCGAGGTGACATATGGCACAGGAAACGTTACTGGTACTATCATAACCGACAACGTGGTAATTGGCAACTTTTCACTTCCTGGGCACACGTTCGGTGTTGCARATCAAGAAAGTGTACAATTCTCTTCCAACTCTGCCCCCCTAGATGGTCTTATGGGCGTTGCGCAATCGGTATGTGTTATCTCGTTTGTTTGGGTCTTGAGACTGAGGACGTTCCATTAGGTACTTTCTCAGCAGAAGACACTTACGCCCATCGAATCGTTGCAACAAGCAGGATTGGTGGCTAATGCAGTCCTAGGTTTCAGGATTCCGCGTTTGGCTGATGGCYTGAAGGATGGGGAAATTACGTTTGGGTCAGTGATCACGTTTGAACAATTATTCGATATTGAATTTTTCAAAGTGGTTTGGACACAACAAAGTTCAATCCGCAAACTTTGGTTACTCTTAATAGCGTCAGTAAGGTYGGATTCTGGGAAGCGCCCATGGATGCTGTCACTGTCAACAATCAGAATGTTCAACTGGAAGGCCGAACGGTTATCATGGACACCGGTGCGGGCATCGTTGTTCGGGTCTTGATGCAATATTGATAAATTATCAGGAACTACATTGCTGATCGTCCCACCGGCCGATGCCACTGCGATACACAACCTCATCCCCGGTGCGAATTCCGATGGTCAGGGCGGCTTCACTATTCCCTGCACAGGCGATGCCACTGTGGCTTTGACGTTCGCCGGAATTCAGTTCAATATCAACCCCAAAGATATTGCATTCCAGCCTGTTGACCCCACCAATCCACAGGGAGACTGTGTCTCTGGAATAGCGTCCGGGACTATCGGTACCGCAACGCAATGGTTGGCCGGCGATGTTTTCCTCAAGAATGTCTATTTCGGTACAGATGCCACTGCTGGAACGCTGAGTTTGGCACAGCTGGTTTAGTCTACGTAGAAGTGGTACTAGTAGGACAAGTTATATACATGCGAGTGATCATCAGCGCGAGGATGGGGCTTGGCAGATCAACTGATGACAGCATTGGCCGGCGTAACGCGGCAAGGACATGAGATCACTGAGTCATGTTTGTCATAGACGATTGGGCATATCGATTGCGGCGCGTTTCGGAGGCGAGCTGGCATGTGATGGATGGACTACGATAACAAGCTCGCTTGCGCGCTGCCGACCGCACGGTGACAGACCAAGGGCGCGAGCGCACGGCAGTGCAACTGGGCACAGGAGTATTTGTGTAGCCCACGGGCGGATACGAGGAAGCCACGGTGGCTCAGGTGCAAACACGGGACAACAACGGGCGAATGTACTAGTTCAGGATCCATTGGCTGTCCAGCACCAAAACTGTGCCCCTCGCCCCTCCCAGACGCTCTCCACCACGTCTGTTTCCTACGCCCGGACCATGCAGGCAGCGGTCCACCCGCTTCCGCCCCAAATGCTGCCCCAGTACCACCGCAGACAGTCACTCAACGCTCCAATCCCCACCATGGATCCCCCTACCGTCATGCCCACCCCTCCAATCGCCGCCCGCAAACGCAAACGCGCCCATCAGTTCACTGTCAACTACAGCGAGGTCCAGGAGGTCGACGGTGACGGCAGACTCCGGGAAGTCATCGTCATTGAGGATACACCCCCTCCACCGACTGCTTCCCCTGCTACCACACATAACGGCGCCTTCTCCGCATCCTATCAACCACCCATGTATTCCGCACCCATCAGAACAAGAGCCAGAGCTGCCGCCGAGGCTCAGGGACTGTCATCAAGTGCTTCTACTTTTGCTGCGCCAGCCCCAAAGAAGCGGAAAAGAGATCCCATCGAGGAGGTCCGTGCGCCTCCATCCAAGAAGTTGATCTCGTCGGTCGTACATGCCCAGGCTTTTGTCCCCTCATCAAAGCTATGGGATACGAAAACCAATCTCATTACGGCGGAGGTAAGGYTTACGTATGCGTCATCTTGCCCTCAGTTTCGCTAATACCCAACTTCATCCAGGTTGCCAAAGAACCTCCTTCTTGTGATGATAAGGAAGGTCATTACATTATAGAGCCAAATGATATGCTCATCCAGCGCTGTATGTTGCCTTTTTCCAAGGTGGAGTACTCGTAGCTCAAACCATTCCTCAGATCGCACAGTCCGGCTGCTAGGACAGGGGACCTTTGGGAAGGTTGTGGAAGCTGTCGACACTTTGACGAACAAAAAAGTGGCCGTCAAAATCATCCGAGCTATACCAAAGTACCGAGATGCAAGCAAGATAGAAGTACGCGTATTACAGAAACTCAAAGAACGAGACCCGACAAATAGACAGTAAGATAATCGTTCCTACTTTGACTACGCAATCCTTATTCCTGCGTTAATTAGCCGGTGCATTCACCTATTGAATCACTTTGATCACAAAAACCACATTTGTCTCGTTTCTGAGCTTCTTGGGATGTGTGTGTACGACTTTTTGAAGGAAAACGACTTTGCACCGTTTCCTCGGCGTCATATACAAGACTTTGCCAGACAACTTCTTGGTAGTGTTGCATGTACGTCTTAATTCGTTATTCTTTCTTTCCTTCTTGATTGTTGTATAGTTCTTCACGATCTGCACTTGATCCACACCGATCTAAAGCCAGAGAATATTCTCCTCGTCACCAATGATTACAAGACGATGCAAATAACTGTTCCTGGGAAGGTTTGTAAGACAAAATTAGATGTCCTATTTATTTCTGATTTACCCATCCAGCGCAACGCTCCTACTAGATCGAAACGTATATTGCAATCAACGGATATCAGATTGATTGACTTTGGATCCGCTACGTTTGAGCAAGAATACCACTCAACAGTTGTCTCGACCCGACACTATCGAGCACCTGAAATCATATTAGGTTTGTCCTGAATTCCGCTCACGGTCATACCTTATCGTCGTATAGGGCTAGGATGGTCCTATCCATGCGATGCATACTCGCTAGGGTGCATCCTCGTGGAATTTTTCACAGGGGTTGCATTATACCAAACACACGACAACCTCGAGCACCTTGCCATGATGGAGGCCGTCATGGGCAAAATGCCGGAACGATTCGCACGTGCGGGGGCGAGATCGAAACCAGAATTTTTCAAAGAAGGGGCGAAACTGGACTGGCCCAAGCCAAAGGCATCACGGCAGAGTAAGAAGGATGTCAGGGCAACACGCCCTTTGCATGTATGTCCATTCGCTTTTCGGTATTAATTTTCTGATTGTTTCGCTAGGATGTCATCCCACCCGTGGATCCCATCAACAAGGCGTTTCTGAACCTCGTTCAGAAGTTGCTCGCCTTCGATCCCGTGCAACGAATTACCGTGCGAGAAGCATTGAACCACCCGTACTTTTCAATGTCAATCCCAGATAATGAGATTTGAAACATCAAATCATGCATTTTCTCTGCTGCATATCGTTATCTTGCGCCAGTCCTTTGTCGGTTGTTTGATTATTCTTCGTGGACAGCACTTATTACAATTCAACTGTACTAAATCTTATCCCACTTCCTACATGCCTTCCGAGGACCAAGAACGACTTTGGAAGTATATGTATTTGGCCATTACACTCTCCTCAAGGCAGAGTTCCCGATGGCAGCACAGATGATGGTGGCTACCAGGGTGACCATGTCTAATTTTTGGTTTCCCAGGCGCTTTCCTCCCACACCTCTATTTTTTTCCATCCGTTTCTCTCTGTTATCTTTGTAGCAATCTCACTCATTTTGCATATTCTGATCCCCTTTCTAATGTTTCTGTGAAACCCACTCACGTTCCTTGTTCATTTACTATTTCCAGTTTGCGCTGCGGAAGCCCATTTTTATCAAGTCTCTGTTTCTCTTTCATATGTATCACTACATTTCATCTTAGACGCAACTCAAGCAATGTACTTAACATCGATCTCGAGTAACAAGATTGCAACAATGTCGTCGTATTTATCAAGATGCAAGTCCCTATAGGGTCCAGTAGCTATAAAATAGCCGGTAACAAAGTCCAAGTTGGATAAATCAATACATGTCCAATAAAGCAAGTCCGATGATATGCGAAATGGGGTTACCGACTATACCGGATTGGCAAATGAAATCTCGTTCGTTGCTTCGTTCGTACTGAAGTAGACGTTTTTGAGGAAGACAGCTCCGGCCTGGGCAAGGGATGTGCCTGAGATGACAGAGCGGCGTCGATAAGGTAACAATACTTACCAGCCACTCTTCAGCCACTAGGCCTGGATTGCCTTCGGCTATTCCCGACCTGCATGTGCCGTTGGGTTGGTTCTGGTCTATGGGTGTAAATGCAATATCGCGAGGGTTGATAAAGAATGTCTGGTTGCCAATCGTAAAGGATATAGGAGTCTTGAGAGTGCAAGGCACAGTCCAAGTATTGCCATCATATTCGGCTCCAGGAATAGCATGGTGGATCGCGGTAACGTCCTAGAATTCCAACACGATACGTCAACTCCAAAGGATGATCACGGGCATGCTTTCAACTTGCCTTGGATGGAGCAATGAAGAGCGTCTAGGCGGAGTTAAATGGGAGATTGAATTGCGGAGTATAAAACGAAAACACTGACAGTTCCGGTGTCAAGGATCAAGGAACGGTTACTCCAACCCAGGTCTACGCCATTCACGTGGATGGCATCAAGCGGAGCTTCCCAGAAACCAAGCCTACTCTTATTTAGAACGGTCGTTAGAGTTTTAGCGTCGTATCTAGACGGGTCCATGCCTCCAAATGTCATTTCGCCGTCGTTCTTATGATCGGCATAACGGGGTATCCTATAGGATGCGATAGGCTGAGAAATAAGATTTGCTGCAAATAGAGCTTCAACGATAGTTGGAACGTGTTGAAAAGAAAGTATTTGCTGCTATTATTCAAAACCTGGACGGTTACGAGTAGAGCAAATACGTACAGACTGTGCCAGCCCGAGAATACCATCAAACGGGACGCTGGATTGCATAAGAGGTAGTTCATCGGCAGATTTAAGAGTACGTACGAGCCAAAGTCCCTCGATTCCTGGGAAGCAGTTCCAAACTTCAGGGATGGGAGTCGAAGACCCCCGGCGGAGACCACGTCCTGCACCATCTGACCATTGACAGACCCGGTGCCATATTGAATCGACCACGTTTGATTAAGCTCTGTAAATGTGCTGCTTGACGTGTTCCCGAGGAAAACATGGTCCCCCTGCAAAAAGCATGACGTGAGAAGCTGAATTTTGTTTTGTTCTTCCTGAACTCACGCAGCTTCCGCCCGCATCTTGGCAGCCTTCTGCGCCGACCCAGAGATCCGCAGATCCGGAATCTATGAGAACGCGGAATGCACGAGGTGGTGTGCCAATCATAAGATTGCCCATATCTTTGAAGGTATTCAATGTCTCGAATTTTTATCATAGGAAGAATACCGACATCCGATGTCCTGTCCTCTAAACCATTAGTATAAGAGATATAACACAGTAAGAACAGAACTAACTGGATGGCGAGGTTAATGCTGGCTGCGCTCGTGGAATTGGAACTGGCATGGGTATGAGAACTTCCGCTATGACCGGTCCCAGACGGCTTGGCAATTTTCGTTGTTGGCTTAACCCCCCCTAGCACAGCTGAGGCTTCGTGACTATTCATACCTAGATAGTCTAGTATTTTGTTCACCCCTTCTCTATTATATCTTTTCGACAACGCCGGAGGGGGGATTGCCAATACGCAGTCAATGAGGTTCTTGAGGAGGTCATCTTGCGTCGGCTCTAAGCGACCCGTCATCCGAGCATAACGCCGTAGAGCACCATTCACATTTTGTTGGTGCACCTGATTGATATGATACGCATCGTCAGTTGACACGGCCAGTCAGATATCGCTTAGTAGTTACGATGGCAGGGTGTTCATGTGTCGTATCTCGCAGATGAACTTTTTGAATGGGAAGGGAGATAAAGGTGTTGGGCCGCGCGGGACGAGCCTCGACTTGAACTTGAGCAAGAGCGAGAATGAGTAAGACGACCGAGAACTTCCAAAGAACGGACATTGCCCAGGACGGGCAGGATAAGGAATGTAGATGAAAAAGAGGGCGGGAGGGCCGTAACAAAGCTGTGCACCGATATTATGGACCTTATGAAAGCCTTCAGGAAGTAACGTGCGCGAGAGGGCCGGTAAGAAATACGTAACCAGGACCTCCGCTTCAATCGTGGCGCTCACTGACGCCTAGACAGCCTGGCTCTCATCTGCGAGCTGGAATGCGCACATGGCAGACGCCAAGTCGTTGGGCAGAGTTCGCTGCGTACGGTGCTGATCACATCAGTCGCGCAATGGAAGCGCGATGGCTGCATAAGCCGAAAAACAGCGACAAACAAGCTTGTTCACCGCCTCCAGCGTCGACGGCGCCCATTTTTGCCGGCGAAGCCCACCTAAGAGCAAGCAGAGCATTTTCTGTTCATCTCCTTCACATACATGAGAGGTCTAGCGTTTCCCTCTAGCGCGATATCTGATCGGGAGCCTTCGTACGAATATGGGACACCGAATAATGTTGACGATATTCCAATCGACCCTGCGCTCGGTGCACCTGCTATTGACCCAGCGCTAATGTCCGGGAACACTGGAACGGGCGCTGTTCAGGTAAGTTCCCGGCTGCGCAGCGGGTTGGCCGTCCGTCCGCAACGCGTCGCGTCTGGTCAATTATACTTCACGATATTAAAATGCTTTTCTCCGCAGATCCAGCCGGTTGCTCATTCACCTCCGTTGCTGCCAACTCCTCACCAACAATTCTCCCCCACGCGCCAGTACTCTCAAGGTCCCCAAGGCGACCCCTTTGCTCCCCCGCCTATGCCAACTTATTTACCAATTCAGCCCGGACATGCCCCGCCTCCGAAGCCGCTGAAAAGGAAGCGTAAACCGCGGCGGGAGGAGGAATGCGGGTTTTGCCAGGGCAGCGACAAGAAGAACAAGAACGGCGTACCGGAGCAAATGGTTACCTGCGACGAGTGTGCTCGTAGTGGTACGTCCACCATCCATCAATTTTTTTCCACCAGGTTGATGCTATTTCGCAGGACATCCGAGTTGCATGGATCTAGCGGAGGTAGGGGATGTCGTTCGCCAGTATCCATGGAAGTGCATCGAGTGCAAGAGCTGCGAGATATGTCAGGAAAAAGGCGATGATGTAAGATTACGACGGCTGTGATCAAACTAAAGCATGGGGCTCATTTGATCTCAAATAGGCTCGCATATTGTTTTGTGATTTCTGCGACAGGGGTTTGTTTTTCTCTGCCTTACCGCTAACCGGCCTTATTTATATATTCAGGATGGCATATGGACTGCATGGATCCAGTTATTCCAGAAATGCCCAAAGGCCGATGGCACTGCCCTCAGTGCCCGCCTCTTCCGGAAGAACAGTTTTTGGACGCACCCCCTAATATTTATGACGCTCAACAACCGGACATGCCAATTCGCGAACCCTCTGTCGCTTCATCGTCCAGGCTGTCGGCGCAGCTCGATGGCATGTACAAGGGAAAGGGGAAGGCTCCTGTTGTTGTCTCGAGCGACGACTCGGACTCGGAGGAAGATATGGATGTGGATATAATGTCGACAACGCCAAGAACTCGCCCTAAGTCAAGGAAGAAGACCAAAAGCCGTTCGGTCAAGATGTTTGCCATACTCTCTGACGGACCTGTCGAGTCCCTCGGGCTCTCGAGGCGTGCAAGGATAAGGATACCTTCCCCGACGCTGCCCAAGGTTCGACTCCGCTTGCCCGCGCAGAAAGGAAAGCGCAGGGAGCGGGAAGAAGACGATGCGCCCAAGGGCATGTTTGACGACATTCTATCSCTCGATGATAGAGATGTATCCAAGACGTCGATCCGGGAGAGTGACAAGCAACTTTACGATCGGAGTCGCCTACTTGCCGAGGTAAAACTTAAACATTCCACCGTCGCAACGCTCGCTTAAATGATCTACAGACCAAATTAGCCCCACTTCTACCGCCACGCCGTCAGAGCACGTCTGAATCACCTGATCAACCTCACGCTGGTCCATCCCGTCCGTTGCGATCAACGGCATCACAGCAAGCTTCTACGACTGCTGTGACCTTTGATGCGTCTATATCTCCGACGCCAACGACGCCACTTACGAATAATAGTGATCCAGCTAAACCACGAATTCGGACTATCCGATTTGGTGACTGTGATATACAGACATGGTATGATGCGCCATTCCCGGAAGAGTATGCCACGATGCCGGACGGGAGGCTCTGGATATGCGAATTCTGTCTCAAGTATATGAAAAGCAAGTTTGGCGCCTCGCGGCACCGGGTGCGTTCGATTTCATATAACCGTAGTTGGATGAGTTCTGATCTGGGTTGATGACAGCTCAAGTGCAAAGCTAGGCATCCGCCGGGCGATGAGATCTACAGGGACGGGCATATCTCCATATTCGAAGTAGACGGGCGAAAGAATAAGGTACGGAAATTCATTGCAGGCGATACGAATGTTCATCCGTGCCTAGATCTATTGCCAAAATCTATGTTTATTGTCCAAGATGTTTCTCGATCACAAATCACTGTTCTATGATGTTGAACCCTTCTTGTTCTACGTAATTACAGAGGTAGATGATATCGGAGCGCGGTTCGTGGGCTACTTTAGCAAAGAGAAGAGAAGCCCCAAGGACTACAATGTCAGTTGTATCATGACTCTTCCGGTTAGACAGCGGCAGGGATGGGGTAATTTACTTATTGACTTTAGTGAGCGCGCGTTTCTTGTCTTAATGCTGTTCTTCTTACTTTTGCGCATAGGCTATTTACTTTCTAAAAAGGAGCAAAGACTTGGCTCGCCTGAGAAGCCGCTATCTGCGCTCGGGGCAATAGGGTACAAGAAGTACTGGACGTACGCAGTCATGAAGTTTCTCCAAACGTCTCCAGATTACCCCAAATTCGAAGGTGAGTGGGAGTTGGCTGTCGTTGTTCTTGTTGCTTGACAGCTTTGCTGCAGACATAACGCACGCTACTTCAATGACTGTTGAAGACGTCTATAATACATTGGTGCACCTGAATATGATATCACACCAAGCAACTACTCCGCCTACGGTTAGACCATCCCCCGGACAGTCGATAAAGTACCCCAAGGGGAGGAAGAACGGAATTGCGAGGAGGCACCTGCAGCGGACGCTGACTTGCGAGGACAAGGAACAGGAGATCCCGAAAGGCCCGTTTGTTCCTCCCAAGCACTATGAAGTCACCTGGGACAGAACCCAGGTGGACGAGTACATGCAAACCTGGGATGCCAAAGGTTATGTGAAGCTACGGGCGGAGAAGCTCCAGTGGACTCCGTATGTCCTGGCACGCAATCCCAAGGCAGATGGCACGGAGCTGACGACGCATGGAACAATGGAAGCGAATGGGAACGGGCTATCACCCATGAGTGCTGTGCCAGAGTCGACGAGATCGCTGTCGGAGGAGATTGAAGAAGATCCAGCAGTCAACATCATCCGACAGGCGCGATCGATGAGCAGATCTCCGGTGAAGCAGGCGGACGCGTCGCGACGAAGAACCGAGTCGGAGGTGGATGACGATCCTCGGAGGCGGGGCAGCACGGCTCCGTCGCGGCGATCGCCGAGGAAACGGCGACGGTTCGAGTCGCTTTCGCCGGAGGTGGATGATGGGCTGAACGCGKCGGCGGCGCTGTTTGACGAGCCACTGGAGGAGGAGGGGGCGAATGGTGTGAAGGGGATCAAGCGGGAGGAAGGGTGCCGGTTGAGCGACGAGACGGTGATTGGGATCAAGAGCGAGGAGGGATCGCAGGATGCGGACGGGGAGTCGGACAGCGGGTCCGGGTAGGTAGCCGGTGATGCCGGGAGTAGTAGACGACAGCGGTGTTTGGCAGGCGAGCCGCTGCGAACCAAACAACAGCGCACTCGAGCGGTTCAGTTAGATGGCGTCGCAGGTTCCAAAGTGTGTGTCGCGGTTCCGCCATGGCGTGCATAACCATGATCCAGTGATTCAGCGATGCAGTACGGCCATATGCCCTTGCCTGAGCGCAGAGACTCCAATCTCGACAGCAATGGCTCCGTGCGTCCCCCACTCGCCCCGCTGCCTGCTGCTCACCACACCCGCCCCAGACGCCCTTCCAGACACACCAGAGCCTCGGCCAGGCTCTCGGCTCCCATCTCGTCGGCCCCGGCCCGCCCTACTCCCGCCCTGCCGACTCCTACCGCAACTCGTCCCCCAACCTCCCCCAGATCCCGCCCGCCCAGCCACACCCCGCCGCCTCCTCCTCCCATTCGCCCCTCTTCGCCGTTACAGCCAGCCAGCCCTCGCCAGGCGTCAAGCGCAAGCAGGTCGATGTCATGGGTGCCCAGGTCGTCAAGCGCCGCCGCGACAACGACGAAGCCCCCGATTACGACATCGACTCTTCCGGCCAGGGAGCCAAGCATTGGACCGACGAGGAAAAATCAAAACTCTTCTCCTGGCTCATGGGCCCCGGTCAGGACGACCACTGGAATGCCCTCAGAGCCACGAAAAACTCTTGTCTGCGCGAGGTCAGTCTCCCGTACGCGTCTTTGCCTTTGCTCACACGCACAACAGTGCTCCTTAGAGGTCTTTGGTAATAAAAAGACGTATCAGGCGCTAAAAGGCTGCTACGAACGCAACTTTAACCTATTCAAGCAGATATACGCGTTCGAGTCCTATCATGGCCATGCCCCCTCTATCACAGGCTTGCCAGAGGCAGACCGGCTGCGCGAGTACGAGCGCAGGCTCCAGACAGCTCGCAAGGCCGGGTGCGACGTGGGTAATATCACTGCCAGAACAATCGATCATTGGCACCGTGTGGGGTGGTATGATCTCTTCTATCGGAGGTAAGCTTTCTTCCGGGGGCTCTGCATTTTTGCGGCTCATATATGCGCATGTTCCTAGGTGGCACGGCGATCCGGCCACCACAAGACCGATCCAGTCGCGCGCCAACGGCCAGGGGCCCCCGACATCCACCGCGGTGGAGGACGCCGACGACGACGACCAGACGCCAATGGACTTTGCTTCTGCTGACCCAATTCAAATTACCAACGGCATAAACGGCATTGCAAACGACCGTCCTCATCCCATGAGTAATTATATCAATCCTCAGACCTTGCGAGACATTCCTCCCCTCCCCAACTCGCCCTCCTCGGCCGCCGGCGGCCCTGCCCAACCTAACCCCTCCTCTTCTTCCGCCGTCTCGGCTTCCGACCCGACTATTGTAAATATACCCGTCACCCAAGGCCTCCTTCATACCTATCTACAGTTCCTGCAGGTGCAGACGCAAACAGGTAAAATGAAATTAGAATATTTGCGCCGGCGGGAGGAGCGAGAAGAACGGGAGAGCGCTCTAAGGAGGGATATGGAGCGGCTCAAAATGGAACGCGAAGCAGCTGAATTTGAACACAACAAGCAGACTGCCAATACTAAGCAAAAGATGGATCGTGCAATCGTAAGCCGTAATTCAGCTGGATATATACTTTATAACGATAAACGCTTTAGGAGGTCCTTGGGAATCCTACTGTGGATCCTTCCCTTAAGCAAGCCGCGGGAGATTACCTGAAGAGACTGTTTATGGACTGATAATCTGGATTCTGTTATCTCTGCACTAACTACCCGTCTTGTTGTCCTTTATACATGCATCCCTACTAGTCCTTGTTGTTTTCTATATATTCCCCGAACTACGTGACATTAGTACTAACACACGCTTTCGCTGTAGTCGCGGGCTTTAATATTGTCGAGTGTAATAGACGATCTTTTTTTAGTCATTCCGACTTGTTGGATTCCTGAAGTTCTCTTAGCTATCCAGTATCGAGAATATTTCTGTCAAAAGATGATGGACACCTGACGATCATATAAAGTGATCAAAGTAATACTTAAAATACAGTAAGTACGACATGATCATACCATTCGTAAGCAATGACGTCTTGTATCTTCAGTTTCGTGCTGGGTAATCTCGTTTTTACTTACCATATGATCACAATCCATAAGCAATGATGTCTTGTCAGTTTCGTGCCTGGGAATGTTTTTAACTCCTTGTTTAGGCTCCCGCTGTGCCTCCGGTGTATGTTAGTGCATTGTGCAACATACATGAATACAACTTACAACTTCAAGTAGCCTCTACCATTGTCCAACTTTATTATGTCGTCATCATCGCCAAAAGCTCGTGTACCACGGGTGGTTTACGTGCGTAATGACGGAAACAAACGCGTGTTGCGCAGCATCCATCCGTCGCTTCGAGATTCTAACTAGAGCCGCGAACGATATGTACGAGCCAAGTCAGTTTGTGCGGGGTTTAGATCTGAAGGGACGAGTGTACCTGACCGATTCAGCAGYTCGCACCTTCATCCTCTATAATGGTGTTCAGAGTGAACCGATTCGGTGGGCCCACCTCGTCTTGAGCCGGTAAAGAAGCCTCCTTCGCATTATCGAAGGGATATGAAAACGCTGAAACGCGTTGCCAGAAAAGGTCAAGGCTTGTTCTGAGTGTTCCAGAGACTATGGCTAAACGATCGGCAGGATACGTCGGTGGGGATCCATAAAAGACTGGCCGCCCGGACAGGACGACTCCGA
Organism: Amanita brunnescens Koide BX004; assembly: GCA_001691785.3. NCBI lineage: Eukaryota > Fungi > Basidiomycota > Agaricomycetes > Agaricales > Amanitaceae > Amanita > Amanita brunnescens. Next base: position 27,562 of record JNHV02000017.1, on the reverse strand, counting down.
TCAGTGAAATCACTAATGCCACACGTACGGGACCTTGAGGGGTGATGGCAAGGTTAAGGGCATTCCGTAAGGTAGTTGATCCTATTCTGGAAATATCAATGCCGTTAATGCGAATCGACCCAAATGACAGTTCAACGAGTCGGCACAGCGCTAAGATATATCGGTTCGACGCGGTATGTGATCGACACTACCTGCCACTATAGAATTCTTGACCCGCTCCAGGCGTGTGATGGACTAGGCCCATCAACCGCCATACATACCGACGATATGGCGTTCCCCGCACAGAATTTCAGAGTATAACTCCTGCAGATGCAGACTTATCCTTCAAGACAGCGGGTAGCCAGCCAAGAGGATCTCAAGCCGMCGATTATAGGAGGCGCGCAACTCATGCTTATGTGTTTCTGCACCAGTTTCAGTGGCCAACGGTTATCACATAAGCACGGATCGTCGCTCATGTCCATATAGACATGATGTAGCACAGCATCCGACAATTGCCAGAATTGGCATATGAAGGGTGATTCATAGGCAACATATCAAGTCGCTGCACCAAAGTTATACGTGAAACGATAAGGTCGAACTGACCTTCAAGCCTCCGCCTTTTGTTCAGTAGAAGCCGGGCGCAGGACGTCAATAGCCAATATTTGAGAAGTGCCCTAGGCCCCATCCAGCGACGGGAATGCTCGTCAATACGAAGCCACTGTGGCTGCTCCTCGCAATAACGCTACGGAAATAAACAACAGCTCCCCAAGTTGAAATATATTGTTTGGATGCTTTCCATGGAATGGCGTCCGTATTCCGCTCTTCCGCTTGCATAGCACCGGTCTTTGCCCAGCCTTCTTAAGACGAGTTTCGACTGTTATCTTCTTTTCATCTTATTCGTCTCCGAATACATTCATAAATTCCACGTTCTCAGGAGCCATAAGTTACGTGAGCGTCCCAATGCAGACAACGGATCCTGCAAACCCAATGACCAAACCACGAAATCAAGGAGATTGGACCCACGTCAAAGATCTGTATGTCAACCCTGCGATAAACGGAGCGCCATACATTCGCCGGTTGCTGTTGTCCTACGAACAAGGAGATGCTCCATCAGATACGTCAGGTATACCGTTCGGATTAATGGGTTCTCCCGTGGCTTCGAACACGAATCCTTCAAATTCGGTTTTCCAGTATCGTCTTTCGTCGAATGAAGGAAGCATATGTTTTGACAAATAGTTGGGGTCCAAGTCAGTTCGTGCGTATAAGGATGCCCCGACGATAAAAAGCGTGATGCTGGCACTGAGGTCACATCTTGAAGGCTTACCCCCTTACCCGCAGGAGGGACGTGGGCAGTAAGTCAAGACCATAATATGGCAGCGAAGTTGAGAAGGGTGCTCAGCAAAACACCTCGAGAATGGTCGACGTTTACCTTGGAGCAGTGGGGAGACTCAGTCACCGATTGACCCTGAAAACAGCAGCCTCGCGCTTCGCTATCATCAACAGACTAACTTTCCTACTCCCATTGACTTTTTTCGCGCTCCATAAGCCTTGCGAAAGCTTGAAGCCAAGAGAGATCATGTCTCCCCGCTGACAAGGCAAGCATTATATATATCCATACAAAACGCGTGTGCAACTTGGGATCAGCAGGGGTGATAGCCCCGGGTATCAAGGTCGTATTTGAGAGCCGGCGAAAAATTGGTATGCGGTGACTTAACCTGCACCGGTTCGGAAASCTGAGACTGGCGATCAATCGACACAGAGAATGATTATAATCATTCCTGAGCTAAATGCACCACCCAGAATGTCTCCGTCGTCACTATCACCCTCCCCGTTTAATTGGATCTCACATCTCGACACGTTCATATTCATATCTATCAATGTCTTTTATTGTCCCTCTAATTTCTAATAGCTACATGTTACATTATCTTTATTCTGCGCGATAATCATGCCGAGGCATCACAGCCTTTGGAAACATACTTGATGTCCTCGAGTCTTATAGACGATCGGTCACACATCCCTCTGAAAATCCCATCCTGCATGCCATACAGTCGTTCCGGCGTGTCAAATTCCTGTAACGCGTCGGTATCGCTCTACACAATAGCTTTCCGCACTTACAGCAACTTCGCCGGCATCTAGGACGCATATCCTGTCATAGGATATGATGGTTTTCAGTCGATCTGTCGTACACATTGAACTTCATTATTCGGCTATAATACAGAAGAGGAGACGTACGTGCTATACACATAATGGTACGATCCTGGAATTCGTGAGCAATCGTGTCTTGTATCTTGCGGTCAGTTTCGTAATCAACGGATGCTACGGGCGTGCTTTCGTTCAGCTACCACAAGAATAGAACCACCAAACCTACCCGTTGCTTCGTCCAAAATAATAATTTTTGAGTTTTTTACTAGAGCCCTCGCAAGAGACACGAGCGAACGCTACACGCCATGTAATTGAAGGAGGATTAAGATATAAAGGGACGAACATACCTGACCAATTGAAAGATTGGCACCCTCATCCTCTATAATGCTATCCAAAGTGAATCGATTGGTGGAGGCATCACCCGTCTCATCTTGAGTCTGCTTCACATTGTCAACAAGATATGAACGCCTCAGTGCATCCCAYAGTTTGGTGTCATCGTATTGCCCAAAAGGATCGAGATTTGTTCTGAGTGTCCCAGAGACTGCCGTCAAACATACGTTAGATGTGCTTATGCAAGATGGCATACACCCACATAATAGCTAGAAAGAACGTCAGATAAACCAATACACGAAGTCATTGCATACTCACCGGATCTTGAGGAATGATAGCAAGGGCATTTCGTAAGTCAGTCAATCCAATTTTGGAAATATCGATGCCGTCAATATGAATGGACCCCGATGAAAGCTCAACGAGCCGGTACAATGCTAGGTTATATAGGTTCGATTATGATACACCAGGAGAGAATGATCGACATTACCTGTCATTATGGAGCTTTTTCCTGCTCCAGTCCTAAGACGGATTAGGCCCCACCAACCGACTCAACTCGAGGACATACCTTCCGACGATACCTATCTTTTCACCGCCAGCGATTGACATTGTGATTCCTGCTCAAAATTTAGATGATTCCTGTAGACACATGCCTGACTTACCCTTCAAGACGGCAGGTAGTTCGGGCCGATAAGACAAGAAAACCCTGTTTAACTCGACCTGACCTTCAGCTGGCCAGGAGATATCGGGCTTGGAGGCAGGTAATTCGTGCGGTGCTTCTGTATCTATTTCTGTAGCATAGTGTATGACTCGTTCGACTGCGTTCATGTTATTTTCGACTTCTGCGCTCTGTCGGACAACAAATTGAAAGCTAGCAATATAGATAAATGAAGGAGCTTGACCGATAGATTTGATAACTTACGCTTGCTGAATGCTCAATATGTAAGACAATGTTACACCAATCTGTGCAGGCGAGATGGAGAATCGCGTGCCAACAGTAAGCATACCAACGACAAAGGTTAGCAATGCTCCCATAAAATCTACTCTAATACCTAACCACCTCTAGAACAATTGATCAGCATGTGACGTTCCTCTACAATTGATAACATTTTGCCTGGTTAGTAACAGTAAGCCAATAAGCTCTGAACAAATAGTAATTAGCAAGACTCCGTGACAAGATACTTGACATTCGCACCTATTCTCTACGTCCATTCTCTTTACGTTTTCCTTTCGGAATCTTTCTGTCTCGTCGTAGGCACGAATCGTTGCTAGCCCAGATAAACTCTCAGAGAAGTGTGCATAGAGCAATGATCGTAGCAGAGCATCTGTCAAATGTTAGAAAACCTTTATGGGATAACGAACATCATACCAAGTCGCTGCGCGAAACTATCATATCAACAAAGTTTGCACAGGTGGCGATAAACTAACCATTAACTCTCTGGCGCTCGCCCTATAGAAACTGGCCACGTATAAATACGCAGTCATGATGCAGACCACAGCAATAAGGAACCACGGCACGATGATAGAAATCAAAATGATGGCGCCAAGAACGCCAGACGTCGTGGCCACAAACGTGCGCAACGAGTCTGGATAAAATCAATAAGAGTACGCCGGGACAGCTAACAGGACACTTACCTCCCAAAGTGTTGTCGATGGTATCGATATCTGCGATGTGGTAAACACACATCACTGGATGGGGAATGCACCAATACCTTTTGAAAATCTGTTCATGATTCGGCCAAGTGGCTATATACTATAAACATTCGTGTAGAACGGCATGAAGGCGTCCTTACCGTAGTCTCAAAGAACGACATAGGAGCATGCAACACACGTTCGGACGTAACCTGAATCCTAATCAATAATCAGAGTGTTGAGAAATAAAATCGCTTTGCCTTGTGGAGCTTCTGCGATGCGAAGTACGTCAAGAGTGCGAATGAACCACCCATAAAGAAAGAAGCGATTGCTTGGGAGGTTCCCAAAGCAGCATATAAGCCCATCTAAAAGCGTGTCATGTTTCCAATGTCCGGAATCAAAACCTCACTTACATAGAAGCCCTGAGGTCTGTGGAATTTGTTTTCTTGCCAATAAACCAGCCTGTATAGTATGAATAATCATTTACATTGTTGTACAAATTGCTCACCAATACGCGGACATTACGGTCGCTCCTTGCAACAGCACCAGGGATATAAGTAACATCGGTAGGACAAAGGCACCCTTTGCAGCAGTAAGATATACTTTGTACACTTTCCACGGAATGGCGCCCGTATTCCGCTCTTCCGCTTGCATAAGCGCCGATCCTTGTCCAGCGTTCTTCTTGGGATCATTCTCAGATTCTCCTTTCGTTTCTTCCTCGCTGATATCCTCTTTTTTCTTCTCTTCTTCCCCCTTGCCGCCAAACTCATTCATGAACCGCGCGAATTCTCCATTCTCAGTAGACATAAGTTCGGCATACGTCCCGTGTTCAGCAACCCTACCATCCGATATGACATAGATGTAATCCACTTGGGGAAGAAAGTGGAGGGCGTGCGTGACCAAAATCCGGGTTTTCCCAKATGTGGAATCTTGAAGGACATTCTGAAAGACAGCTTTTCCTACGTGAGCATCCAGTGCGGATAACGGATCCTGAGGTGCAAATGCTGGGCGATGAAGTTACCAGATTGGAAAAAGTGGACGTACATCAAAGATTTGGATTTCAGCACCGCAGTACACAGAGCGACATACGTTCACTCGTTGCTTTTGTCCTCCGGACAAGGAAATGCCCTATAAGATACGTCTAGTTCGATATCTCGATATGCTGAATTATGATCAAACTCACGCGCTCCCCGACTTCAGTCATATCACCATTGGGCAACATTTCAAGATCCGGCTCTAGACACGAATCTTTGATAGCTTTCCAGTATCTTTTCTCGTCGAATGGACGACCAAAGCATATGTTCTCTCGGACAGTCGCATTCTATGATTTATGAATGGCAACAGTGAGCTGAAGGTTTAAGACGTACCTGTATCCATCCAATTTGAGGACAATAGCTCACCGGTGCGCCAAAAATGACACTTCCAGATGTCTTCCTCATCTCACCAATCAAACCCTGCAATAATGACGACTTGCCACTGCCGACAGGTCCCACCACGGCGACAAGCTTGCCTCGCGGAATTTTGAGGCTTACGTCTCGTACCTTGAATATCTTCTCTTCCTCCTTCGCCTTCTCCTCCGGGCTTTTCTCGGCTGGTTTCTCGTTATCCTTTGGACCCCTTCGCGCGGAGCGGTGGTAATCCACGAGGCCCTTCGATTTCTTCTTCTTGTCATTCACTTGTTCCGGAGGTGCATCCCAGGTCCAAGATGCTTTATCGACCTCCAAGGCAAAGTCCAAATTTTCATCCACTACAAGCGTCTCGTCCAATAACTCGGCTTCGAATACACCGTTCAGCCGTTTGATAGCGTTTGCTGCATCTGCAGTAGAACTTAACGCGACCGCTGAACAAGATGATAAGAAGGCATCTCTATCCAAAGGATATAACACGTACGAAAGAATAGAAGAGGAAGTCGAAGCAGATTGAACAATGTCAGCGATGCGAAGATGTCGGCTGGATTCAATGAGTGACCCATTGCAGAATACGTGACAAATGCCAGAACTGATGCCATTACTGGCATACTCATTGACACTGCGTTCATGCCTGATCTAACCAATAGTATGGAGCGGATGAACGACATTTCTTTGCGCCTGTAATCAAATATTCTTTGCAGAAAAGGAATCTCCCATGCAAAGAATTTAAGCACTTTGATACCGTTCAAAAGTTCCTGCAAGAGTTTCGCTCTTTTATCAGTCCAAAACATGCTTCTGGCTCGCCACGCGAACATGCGCTTCAGGACTACTGTCTGTAATGGACCCAGTACGACGAACACAGCAAAACCTGCAAGAGCAGATGGGCCGAGGTTGATGAGAAGTAAAATGAGGCATATGATCAGCTGGATAGGCGAAGCCCAACCCTGGATGAACAATCAGAAAATTGAGAGAGAGAGTTAGCGGAAGAACAAACCATGTGAAACCATGAAGCGCAAAAGTCGATGCGCGATACATCCGTAGATATGTGATTGACTAGTTTCCCATTAGTGAGCGTTGATCTTGCCCTAGAAGTTAGACGCAAAGAGCGGGCATATATAGCCGTTATCAGTCCGCCGCGTACAAGGACGCCTGTCGAGGCGCTGCGATAGAAAAAGTGATGGATAGACAGGGAAGACACGACTTGGAGCAAAAGTAACCCGAAGACTAGGCCAATTCCTTTACCTATCGGCGGCACTGGGGTACCAAAATGGCGTCCATAATATGACTCGGTAGCGAAGTTGATGATTGCCTGAATGGTAATTAGCAAAATACATTCAAGGTGATGTTGGTGCTTACTTTCACAAGCAGCGGACTCGTGACTTGTGCAGTGTCACCAATAACCTTGAGAATGCCAGCGCTCCAAAACCACCATTTAACGCTATCATTAATGGTCCAAAATAGACTCGCTTTCTTTTTACCGTCAATTTCTCTCCATTTCTTTTCGCGTTCTTGTCTATTGCCTCGGATTGTCCACCATAAACCTTTTAAACCAGGAGAAATCTCCCCTCTGGCAAGTCGACTATTATACTCGGCAGCTTCCTTGACGCGACGGTCCCACGACTCATTAATCAAGGACGCGATTCGTTCTGCACTCCGGTGGTCTTGCAGTTTATACAAATCAGGCGGCTCTAATGGTCGCGCGTAGCCGAGGCTCAATAAGGGGGTGATCCATTGAAAAGTCACAACGCTCAAGAAGCTGGCATTGGCTTCAGGTATCAGGGTCGAATCTTCGATAGACGGCTTTGGAGCAGGTGGGGGTTTCCTTGACAAAAATGGTATTCGGCTCAACCTGCGTCGGTCAAAAGAGCGATGAACAAATTCATGTTGAAATTCAGGCATTGGGTCTTACCATGTTCGATTCCGGTACAGGTCCTCAGTAACCACATTCTCGCCTTCGTCTATTTTCTCATCTTGACCACTACCATTAACGTTAGGTAGGTGAGAACGTTTCAAAGTAATGATGAACTCTGATCGCAAGTTTATTGACGATAAATATTAAATACAATGACCGAGTGGGTACCTTACGTCTCTGAGACATCTGTTACTGACTTGAGTGACATGGCAGGAGAGAGGAAAGCCCCTTGTCATGATGACCGTCACCTTCTTAAGAACGTTGGAACTTGGTTCACGTCACCATTTGCCGCTTCGGCTCCATATCATAGATCTCCTGTCTCTTGTGTTTCCGGGCCTATCTACGTAAGCATTTTTGCGTACTTCACTACCGGCTATCCGCAGTTCTAGGACACCCCTGTTTCCTTAAATCTTTTCCGCAATTCACGGCTAGTATAAAAATCTTCCGCAAGCGCAACATACCCTTTTGCAGCCCTCCAATCGACCTCCTTCATTCGTTTTCGTTTTCGCGCGTTCCCATTTTCTACTAGTCTTTCTCTTAGCATACATAGCACTATCTTGACTAAGAAGAGATTTAACCGATGTGAAAGGTAACAAGATGTAAGTCCTTGTATGTAATAATTTTGGCATGGTCGTCAGCGTGCTGGGGGGCAGATTATTCAACTGACACAAGTCATATCCCTAAAACAACGTTTCAACGGTTAGGTATACTTGATGCTTACGCCCTGAGAGAAATTTCACTTACGTTCACTCCATATCGTAAGGAAATCCCTTGAAGCGTGTCCGACGGCGTCAGATAGTGTTTGACGGGTGTAGGATCTTTTTGGCTTGAATTAGGTTCAATGGAACCGTCGCCTTGTTTCACGGTGTTAATTTCAACCTCCGTCGCCCGTCTCGCGGCTTCGCATGGAGGTGGGCCCACTTGAGGCAAAGCCTCTGCGTCCTCATCGTCATCCCCAAGGACGAACAGATCCTGATCCGTCGCCATGGACAACTTGGAGATGGAAGCCATCCCACTCGCGACGACATCCACTCCACCTAAACAATGTAGGCAAGGATCGTAGCGCACCAATCGCGCATTCGCTATGATGCATGAAGGACATATCGGCCTCCTGCAGCAATTCGTAAAGAATATAGGTTTCTCAAATGCCTTGTCATCATTCCCCAAAAGTCCTTGTTTATATCGTTTAATAACGGACGGGGGCATGGAAGATGAACAGGCCAAGCAGAGCATAGTGCTGTCTTCTACGGAGGGATGGGGAATCGACATGAAGGATACGAAAAGGGGTTTGCAGCGGCACCGAGACTCGGCCTGATTTTCCATATGACCTTCCAAATAAGACTAGTAGCGTGCCTCTGGTACCTTGTGTGCCTTACTCCTTCACGTGGGTAACGGCGATTATACTTATAGTGCGGCTGCCGGGGCCCGGCCGCAGCGTGATTGGATTCAGGCAGGCAGAGCAGTTCATGGACAGCCTGAGAGAAAAACAGTCGGGATCTCAATGAAGATATCATCTTTGGTCAACAAGATGACGGAGACATACGGTACCACGGTGCGGATTGTCTGGCTGCTCGTGTGCGCGGCCCCTCGGCCTACGTACTTTTATTGGCCTGACTACGGCGCGCGGGAGACTTCTGAAAGCCTTATCAGTCTCTGCTCCAGGTCTTATCAGCATAAGAACAGCTAACTATACTAAACGCGACAAACCACTCTACGACTGGATATACGCAATGGTGAGTAGAAAGAAAACATTTGGCTTTTAATGAATCTAATCCGCGGACTCTAAAAGGCGAACTTCGCCGTAGCCACCACCGAGCGCCTCGACGGGCACGTAAATAGTGGCCACGGACGTGACGTCACACAAACTACTCCTCCGTCGGACCTCCAAGCGATGACCCATGATACAGAGGATCCACCTCTTTTCGTTACCCTAACGATGTTCATCATAGACGATTTTTTATTCATGGACGAGGATGGAAATATTTCTGGAAAGATTGTCGCCCCGCAGGGAAGTTAGGTACTAGTCAATCCTTGGGATGCCTGACAGTCTCTCTTTTGCAGATTGGTGGTGGGACATATGCCGCAATTGGCGCCCGTATATGGTTCATTAAACTTTTGAACCCGGAAGCACGGAATTGATCATAATCGTCCCATTATAGGCTTCCAGCAGACCGGTTGGGTATGATCATCGACAGGGGACGTGATTTCCCAGCGGATATCTATGCCGCACTCGTGAAATACGGGGAGCAGATGTGGCTTTTCAGAGATCGAGACGACGGTTTAACGACCCGTGTGCTGAATTTATATCAGGGCGAGCAAAGTCAGTCAGTATGGTTGACTTGGGATTTTTGGCCGTTTCTAATATCATCTAGACTCCAATATCTGACACCAAGGGTCCGTATAACGCCTCGTGACCTTGATGGAACAAAGTTATCGCGGCCGAGGGCAGTACATTTCATCTGTTCTCCACTGCGCGCTGCGGTCATCATGTCGCAAGTTCGTGAAATTGAAGACTGGGACCCGGTTACTATTTATGAGCCAGTGCCTGTGTGTATTTCTGCATTTTATTACGTGGTGATGCCAACTTTCGCATTACAGTATAGTTGTATTCCCAGCGAGCTGCCAGCTCTGATTTGTGTCCTTCCAGACATTACAGTGTTCAGGTAGGTGTTGATGTGAATGAAAATGCTTCAAAACTAATGGTTATACCTAGTCCTAATGCTGAAGAAGCTTTATCTCTATTATCCCTTCCACTTCCACCACTGAAGCAGACCATCGAGAATGCGGCTGAAACATTTCTTACGTACAACATAGGAAAGGGTTCTGGCTGGGTGATCATTCGGAGTGGTGCACTGGGGGCTTATGTTAAGGGTCAGAAGGCAGAAGGGCAATGGATTAGTGCTTTCTGGACTCCCAGGGACAAAGACAGGATCGTGGATGTTACAGGTTAGTACCAGTGATCACATTGTAGTCGTTGTCAATTTACATGGCCATCCAGGAGCAGGTAATAGCTTTTTGGGTGGCCTTGCAGCAGGTTTACACTTGACAGGAGACATCGTTGAAGGTGATTTGTTGCTCACTATCAAATTACCAACTCTTCTGAGACATATCTACCTATCTAGCAACTTTATATGCTTCTGTATCAGCATCCTTCGTGATTGAACAGGAAGGCTTACCTATCTTGTCAACTGAAGGCTGCTGGAACAATGACTCACCACAGAGACGACTAGAATTGTTGAGGAGACGGATGCAACGCTAGGGGCTAGTTACGCTCTATTTTGCTAACTCGATGCGTCATGGAAATAGTACTGTGTAATCAAACATGTAAAAAAAAGCATACCTCACCGAATATGCCTTGAGTGAGAGACGAGTTCTGCAGCATGCGGGAGCCATAACGTATTGGTGCTGTTGCGTGGTGGTAGGTATGCTCATCTGCGTGGCCCTTCGGGTCTTGTGCATGCGTACCTGGGTGACCTCTTTCGACGGGCTTTGGCGTCAGCTCGTAACGGCAAGGCCCGACTTGAATCACACCCATAGCARACATCCTTTATAAACTTATCGAACTGTTGTTACATTACACATCGCGGTATGCATCTAGTGGAGACCGTCGCCTTCAGCGAGGATGTAGTTAACCTCATCTTTAATGTAAGCCAACATGTCAGGAGTCTTCAACTTGGGGTCCCAGCCAGTGGAGAGCGCACGTCTAGCTGTGGATCGAGAGTTGCAGCCAAGCCAGCGTTTGACGAACTGAAAACAAGTCTCATAACTGTCACAGCAATCCATACGAACGGTATACTTACGCCAAAACGCTGTTCGAGTTCTTCAGGAGTGAACACCGTGGGCTCGGGGCTATGGCCTTTGCCAATGTCGTACAAGGCTTGAGCGACAGCTTTGCTCAGATCTTTCCACTTGTAATCATCAGCGCGGGCAAAATAGATACCCTCGCGACCGTGGCCGGCGTTGGGGTTCTGGATGGCGAAATCATATACCCTCGCGTACAGAAGGCCAACTGCAAGATGCATTCAGTCGAAAGTCATGTGAGAAATCCCATTCAATACAAACGTTCGTCGGTGTTGACATTGTCCCAAACATTCAAGCCTTTGTCGATAATGCCGCCGTTTCCGCGAGCGAGGGAAGTGTTGATGAGGAGTGGGATTTGGTGAGAGTGACGGCGGGCGACGCCGGTCTTGGCGACTTTGTGGGTCGGGTAGCCCCAGATCGTCGAGGGACTGATGATGTAGGACTTGATGTATCCTGCAAAACTTTCAGTTTCAAGTTTATTGCTTCACGTGCCACAACTTGCCTTGCTTGTCAGCGTTGATAATCGTCAGCTCGACATCTCTGTGCAGCGCATCATCAGGAAGAGTCTCGATTTGATCTGGGTCATCATCATGCCAGATGAAATCACTAGTAAAAGCGCCCATGGCATTGTCAGCAAGGACCCCTTGCTTGATTTAAGGAAATTGGCCACTATTGAATATCTTGATGCTTACCAGTTCCGGACTACGGGAATCAGTTAGTACGGCAAGAAGTAGGATAGACTAAATCATTGGAAGCTTACRGTATGGATGAAGATGGGTGGAACCCCGGTTGCATCAAAGCGCTTCTTCAATCCTTTCAATGCATAGGTAGCAGCATCAGGGTGGTCAGAATCAGCCTAAGCATGGGCGGTTAGATAATGTCGGGCAACGGGCRTGGCTTGGTGTTTACACAAGCGACAAGAACGTCGGTTTCGGAGGTCAACTTTACGAAGAGAGCCTCATCGAGATGAGAACCAAGGATAGTAGTGATACCGAATTGCTTCAGCTTATCAGCCTTCTCGGTACTACGGATGAGGGCAGTGATTTCAAAGGTATCACTCTTGGGGTGATCCAGGAACGCGGAGAGGGCAGAACTGCCAATGTAGCCTAGTAGGGACGCGTCAAGGACGTGTACAATGGTTCAAAAGGTCTGTGGGTATTACCAACTGCACCGGTGAACAAGATCTTGACCATTTTAACAAGTACTTTTTGAAATAGAGCAGAGAGTGATTTTGCTGTCTCTCCCCGTTGACACACGGCCTTAAATACTGCACGCCAGGCAGGTTCACATAGTTCAGCGTGGTTAACGTTAAGGGATCACTAAGACTTACTCATCAGGAGACTTGCTTACTCCTCGCGATAAGGTGCATCTGGACACGTGCAGTGGGCGTATGAGATGGATGAGTCTAAAGATAGTCCAGGCAGCGCCCGCTTATTCATCGCTCATACTGGTTGCGAAACCGACCGTCAGTTCATATCTTAGTAGAATCCTTGTATATACTTTACTTGCCTACATCACGGTCTTCAAATCATGATTCTTATATTGAATATGCAACCAAATATCGGATTCTTGTTCAGGGATGTCGATGGGCGTTGAATTTTCCGCTGAGCGCTGACGGGTAAAGAAGCTAGCGCTGATTTGATTTCCCATGCCTGTGCTAACATACATGAGCCCACAGCGAGAACATCAGAAGTCGAAACCTTGTCTGCTTCATACTCAACACATCACAGGCGATTTACCGTTGTTAGCATAATCTTACTTGGCGTGGCGATGTAGTTTTATATTCCCATCACTTTATCCGCATATCCTTGGGTAAATGTTGTGTGTGACGTTCTCTTTGAACTTCATCGAGCTCACTTAATCTTAATGAAAGTGTTAATGCTGTTGATGTCGTTGTGAGAATGAATCATGCTCGTCAACGGGTCATATTCGAAGATGTGACTCGACGTTACGGAACGGCGGTGTTGGAAAAGCCGGGTCAAACAGTGCGAACCCAAATTAAAAATAGCCCGAGAAATAGTACGCGACCAGCGTTGATACCGTTCGCGGCGCTGAAGCGGCTCTCTACCCTTCAGCTCACATTCCGAGTCGGCCCGCCAACTATGCCTGTACTAGAAGCATCTCACCAACAACCCCATTTGGTTTCGCTCGTCCTGCAATCAAAGAAGGCCCTTCAGCATGGCGAACAGCTGTGCTCTAAAGCTCATGCCCTGTCAAGCGCGTCGCTACAGTCCTCAGTTGACATATTTGCCCTTGATGCCAAGGTCCGGTGGTTATCGGACGCCATTGTGGAACAATTGAAGGTGCGCCACTCTGGTCGGACATGGTCCATTATGACTCAGGGTAACAACCCAGATGGCATCCAGTGTTGCGAAATGCATCGAAGAGAAGCGCTCTTACCTGAAAAGACAGGTAGAGGTGCGTCTGCTTGCTCGCGGGGATCGGCCGTCGCTCATATCCCAACGTCTAACAGTCATGGGACGTGCTGCGTGTCAAACACACAAGTGCATTGGATAGCATATTGGACGCTCTTGGCTCTCAAGTTGTCCCATCCGAATTTCACGAAAGTTCCGATGACTCCTCTTTATTCGGGAGCCAACTCTCAGACGACGAGAGTGGGTCCAAATTCAGCGTGAACGGGCGCAAGAATGTGATGGTCAATGGCCACAGCACGACTTCAGGAGGAAAGAACTCCTTAGTTTTGAGTAAGAAACGTTCTAGGGATAGGTCACGATGGAAGACATTGAGAGACTTTGTCGACGACCGAGCTATAGAAGAGGCACTAGAAACTATGGATACTGATCGCACAGCGCTGGATGTGAGTCTAGGCATAACCGACTACATTGCAAATGGCGAACACCCCATAGGAACTACTTGGTCGAACGGACGAATACCCCGAGACACTGAAAGGAACCATCGAGGCTATACGCAACTCCATCCCAGCTGACATATTCTCAGGTGCAGGTAAACGGACGGACCTAACCCTACTTGTCTTAGTTCTTACGTCTTTAGCAGGGCAGGCGGGCCCCGTGTCCGTAATACAGCCATGTTTGTCTGCTCAAGATAGCATGAAAGCCTCCATGGCAATTCGATTAGAGGATCTTGCCAGACATTACAACCAGATGGCGAATGCATTGCGCGAGACTGAAAGGAGTCTAGAATCTGATATATTTAGTGAGGAGGATATCAAAGGTAATTACAGTTTCTTACGTCCGCAGATTGTGACGGGTGACGTTGCTTGAAGAAATGAATAGGGACACGGAGGAGTTACCGGCAATCATTGGAGARCTGGAGGAAAGTATGGCTATCATTGATGTGAACCAGTACGATAACGGTTTTCTGCCCGTGACATGTACTAATGTAGCACAGCAACAAACTACAAACTGCTCTGAGCAACCTGAAGAAGGGTTTAGAAGATTTAAGCGGCGTTCTTGACGACTTGGACGAGTTTGGGGAAATCATGACGGACATGTTGTATACACAAGACACTGTCGAGGTAAGATAAACATTTCCCACTGGAGAAACGTGCTGATGCCATTTATAGACTAAATGTGATGAGAGTTTAAATGGTCTTCATCAACATCTAGTCGTCCTTGAACAACTACATGACCGATACGTTTCATACCAGACGGCATATAACAGGTTGGTGGTGGAGATGGCTAGGCGCAGACATTATTGTGAAGCTGTAGAACGTATTGTGAGAGGTATGGCAAAACAGCTGGAGGAGATGACAATGGGTAAGCTATCATCAATTTGAGTTTCCAAACTCTGATCTATTTTCGCAGATGAAACCAGGGTACGGGGTCTATTTAATTCCGAGTATGGCGGACATCTTCCCGAAGATATCTGCCTTTACATTGAAAACATGCCAACAAAGTGGCAGGTGATTCCATGGGAAGGGGATAGATTAGAGTCATTGCCGGAGGTTCCAGACGATCTTATAGCGGAGGTGTGTTTTTTCGTCCGCTCTTTGATACCAAGACCAACCCAGRGCGCAGGCGCGAGAGAAGGTCGGGTTTCCAGATAATCCTGGGACGGAGAGTCTTTGACTYGGAGTTGTTTGGGCGAGTAGCTGGCGCCAAACACTGATCTAGGTTAGCGATAATACRCAGTAGAGTAAATTACGGTCTCCTGTACAGTCAATAGTAATGGCTTTACTAGCCCCCATAATATGCGACAATGGGACAGGCTACTCGAAGATAGGGTGAGCTGCCAGGCCATTACGGGAGAAAAGCATAACCAGACTTTGCAGATTCGCCGGAAACTCTGATCCTTCGTTGTGAGTCTTGATTAGCCGCCACGCACGACAGCCAAGCCGATGGCAACCCCAGCGTCTTCCCAACTGCAATCGCAACTCGCGGATCCTCAACGCAAACATCGCGTGCGCCCGCCGTGCCCGCAAAACCTGGCCATCTTGCATCCAAACGCGGCGTCGAAGACCTCGATTTCTTCATTGGCGATGAAGCCCTCGCAAACGCCAAGACGCCCGGCTATGGCGTCCACTACCCCATCCGCCACGGCATGATTGACAACTGGGATCACATGGAACGCTACTGGGAGCAGACGATCTTCAAGTATCTCCGCGCCGAGCCGGAAGACCACTATTTCCTCCTAGTCCGTTTCGCCTTTCTTTCACTGACATGACTCTATAACCCACCCGCACAGACCGAGCCGCCGCTCAACCCGCCCGAAAACCGGGAGCAAACGGCCGAGATCTTCTTTGAATCCTTCAACATCAAAGGCCTGTACATCGCYGTGCAGGCCGTGCTCGCGCTCGCGGCGTCCTGGCCGTCGAGCAAGCAGAACGACCGGACACTCACGGGGACGGTCATCGACTCGGGGGACGGCGTCACGCACGTCATCCCGTGCGCGGAGGGGTACGTCATCGGTAGCGCCATCAAGCACATCCCCATCGCGGGGCGCGACATTACGCAGTTTGTGCTCAACCTGATGCGCGAGCGCGGGGAGATGGCGCAGGTCCCGCCCGAGGACCAGCTGCGGGTGGCGAGCAGGGTGAAGGAGAACTACAGCTACGTGTGCCAGGATATCGTGCGCGAGTTTAACAAGTACGACGAGGATCCGTACAAGTATTTCGAGAGGTACGAAGGGGAGCATAGCGTTACCGGACGTGTGAGTTCTCTCTTCCCCGTTCTTCCTGGGTTGTATGCGATGACGATTTTGGAATAAAAAAAAGAAATACGGCGTTGATGTAGGCTACGAACGGTTCCTCGCGCCCGAGATATTCTTCAACCCCGAAATCTACTCGTCCGACTTTCTTACGCCGCTTCCTGAAATCGTCGACGATGTCATCCAACAATCGCCGATTGATGTCCGCCGGGGGTTATACAAGGTGGGTGGTTTTATCTCGCCCGGTGGACGCGGCGTAACGTCCCTAGAACATCGTCTTGTCCGGGGGCTCTACCATGTTTCAACACTTTGGTCAGAGACTGAAACGTGACTTGAAGCAACTCGTCGATCGTCGGTTGGACGGGAGCGTCTTGGCAAGCGGAAGCTTGCAAAAGGTGGGTTGTAATATTGCCTGTCTCTTTTTTTTTGCTAACTCTGAACAGTCATCTGGTGTCGAGGTCGAGGTTATTTCGCATAAACGACAGCGGTGAGTGTCTCTGCCCACCATGTCCTCGGCACAAATTGACATTGTTACTGGAACAGCTACGCCGTATGGTTCGGCGGCTCCCTTYTAGCGTCTCTTCCCACCTTTTACACATCGTGTCACACCAAGGCGCAGTATGACGAAATTGGGCCCAGCATTTGCAGACGTTATCAGATCTTTGGTAGTGCTACATAGACAATGTACAATTGTTCTAGGAGTGATAAAATTTAGCTGGAGCAACTGCACTGGAACCCCAACATTCTCTTTTCACCGATTCCGCAATACCTTCTCTCCTCYTTCCGTTCTGCGTCCAACAGATTTTCATCCTCATCCTCGGCACCCCACGGTTCGAATGGATTAACAGCCATCTTTACAAGTCGAATTATTAACTCTTTTCAAAATTTTTGAAAACGACTCACGTGYAAAACTTTAGCAAGGACCCTCTTCCCATTGTCCACATCCCTCTCTACCTTTGCAATCACCTCCTCGAGAAGCCATTGCCTGAGGACGAACCGGGGGTTGGCGGCTCTGGCTGCCGATCGCCGTTCGGCATCGAAATCAGCGCCCCATTCATCTCTCTCGCTTTCGATTCGGGCAGCATACTTGTCGAGCCACTCCATCAACTCTTGCGTTGCTTGGCTGACGTCCATACGCTCTGGATAGGGTGTTGAAGCGAGTATACGCCTGATAAGCACCTGCAGCTCTGGAGAGTCGCTCTCAGGCGCCTTGAGCATGGAGGGCTTGAAATCGCACAGGATCCGAAAGGTAGAGGGAAAATCGAGGCGATGTGACTCCATAAAACTGAGCAGAGGTTTGACGAGCTGAGATTCGTCGTTGGAAACCTCTCGCCGCAGCGCGAGTCGCTTCGGCAGAATGAGCACGAGGATCGAGAGTTGGGTAGATGTGCACCTGCCTTGCGCATCAGAATGCCATACTCCTTTGCGGTCACTTGTTGCGTCACTTTCACAAGCTCATCTTGGATCTCGAGGCCCTTGACGCGCCATTCCTCCAGTTGCGCCTTCGACGCGTCGTCTGCCCAACCTTGCGGGACGGCCTTTCCAAGATTGGATTCTGCACCAAGGAGGGGTGCAAGTGAATTGAGCAAGGCTTGGATGGCGTAGACGCTTTCATAAACAGTAAGCGTAAAGCATGTTGSTCTGAGAAGACATACATCATATCAGGCTGACACTAAACCACAAGTTCAGCAACGGTTGATTATATCTGCAGCCAGCTTACTTTATATGCATATCTGCCTTCTTCATCCGAATGGTTACAAACATGGAATGAATCAAAAACATCCATAAAGGCATATGGACCGTAGTCAATCGTTAACCCAAGAATGGATACGCTAACAAACAGATTAGAATGTCAGATATTTTGGGACGTGACGCGCACTTGTCGGTATTAATAACGCCATGCATAAAACCGTAAGCTTGCCAGGCAGCAACCATTTTTGCGTTACGCTGTGCAACGTCAAAGAGCAGAGCTTTACCCCACTGTTCACCTGGTGGTATATTTAGTTTGAGGACACGCTGCGTCACCCACTCGCCCAAGATACGGAGGCCGTCCCAATGGGGCTTTTGCTGGCCAACGCCGCCAAATGCAAGGGAGGGACCGTTGAAAGCCTCGAAGCAGCCTATGCGGATGAAGGATGGGGCGACGCGGGTGAGAATGCAGGCGCGCTCCAATCTCTCGCGCGCGACGGGCAAATCGGGCAGCGATATCAATGCCAACGCGCGGGTAGTTGGGATGGAGAGCGCGTTCATGGCTGTGGGGTGGGGTGCTGAGCACGCTGCGGGCATGACGTAACACGSAGTTGTCACCTTCTGAACAAAGGTATTCTCGAATAGACGAGCGGAGGACGGCGAGGCCGTCTGCGGAGCGCGCAAAGGGCGTGCGTCCGGGTCCTTTGAGCTGTAGTTCGTAGGTGAGGTCGGGATCGGCGGGATGGGGCGTGGCCACTGTTGCGTTGAGTCAAGGCGAGAGGTAGAAACGGTTGGGCTTACGGATAGATATGGCACGGCCGTCGCCCAGCTGGCCCGCCCAGCCACCAAACTGGTGGCCACTGTAGCGCAGCGACCAGGGCGCGAAGCCGGTGCGCGGATCGTGGACCGTCTCGGGTGACATGAGGACGGCGTGGCCGCTTAGGACGTCAATGAGGTCCTCGCGAGCGTGAACAGCGTCCTCTGGGGCGTCGGGATTATGGTCGTCTGGCAAGGGAACTGTGAGGGATGGAGTGCCCAGCGTAGTAAACGCATCGCCGACGTCGAGATGGGGCAAACAGTCTGTGAGGGTCTGGCGGGATAGTCCGATGAGGATGCGGGGCTGGTCGCGATTCCTGGRAAAGTATTTTGTGGGCTGGCGATGGATTGCCTCGCGGTCTGCAAGCCAGGCTTCAATGTCGCTGGCCGGGGTAATGTTGTAGGGAAATGGCACTGGAAAAGGCGTGACATATGAAAAGTGAGCGTGCTCGGCGAGTAGGCGGGCTCTGCGCTGGATGCTGGGAGTCGCACTGAGCACACGGGATCGGAATGTAGCGGGCGATGGCGTGTGCGGGTCAGGCGTAAGGCAATGGATTAGCAGCTGCGAAGACGGAGCAAGCGGTAAACTCGAGATCGATGTCCGAGTCATAGCCACCATGTCTTTTGACCCACGCTATGAACCCGTAGCCACAGACGACGATGACGAGCAACGACCCGCAGACGAGCTCGACGGAGCAAGCGGCAAACTCGGCGTCATAGCCATCATGTCTTTCGACCCACGCTATGAACCCGTAGCCACAGACGACGATGACGAGCTCGACGCTGCYTTTGCTTCGGATGACGACGAGCAGCGCCCAGAATTCACTCGAAGCGTTCAGCCTTCCCCAGCTATCCCCGGTGCCTACGATTTTGAACGCGACTATCAATATGACTGTCCCCCGCCTGGTTCTCCTCCCCACCCGTCAGACAGAGCCCTCCCAAACGATTACGGCAACACAAACGGCCATATCCCCACATCTCCAATCCGCAGACGCTCCCAAGGCCCCTCCTTCATCCGCAGAGCCGTAGGTGCACTCTTGCCGCAGCATTACTCAAGAGTCCCTACCGCGGATTCCCATCCCCTCGGCGGCGGCATAGAAAACGACGGCGTCTTTGCAAATGTCATGGCAAAACCTCAACCGCAGCGTACGGCAGTCGCAGAGAACGGAGACACTTATCTCGTGCCAGAGGACACAGTGCGCGACAATCTGCCATCGTATCAAGATGCCCACGCAGATGCCGTCCCTCCGTACTGGGAGACAGTCGTTCATGCCCCCGCAGACCCTTCCCGCATCCTCGTCGACGATCTGCCCGCCGGTTCCGTCTTTATCTTTGTCCTCAACATCCTCATCTCGTATCTTTTCCAGTTTGTTGGCTTCTTCCTCACATATCTGCTCCACACAACCCACGCTGCAAAATATGGCTCCAGAATCGGTCTCAGTCTCACCCTTATCCAATTCGCTCTCTATTCCCACTCCGCTGCACAGCAAGAGAACGCCCACCCAAGACCCCCCGCTCACAATGGTAATCCAACAGCACCCGTCCCGGACGACCAGATCGCTCTTACCTCCAAGGATTGGTTGCCAATTTTACTCTTGACAACCGGTTCGTCACTCCTTTTCCCCCATAAAGCCGCCTGTAATATTTTTTTGTAGCCTGGCTCCTGCTCCTGTATTCTCTCATTGGCTACTGGCGCGTCAAGCGCTGGGAAACCTCTCTCCGCTCTTCTCAGACCCACGCAATGATTCCTGAACGAACGCTGCAGCGCGGCGACCTCGTGCGCATCGATGAGCATGGTGACATGCTCATGATTCCCAGTCAAGGCACCCTCGCCGAGGCACGCCTAACGAGGGACCTCCAAGCCGCTGGATTGATGTAACCTCCACTATTTTATTTCTACATTGGACTTTGTCGAGTAATCTAGYCCCCTTCCTTGCGCTTTTTGCTAAAATCCATTAGTTCCCAGACCGTCGGCCGATGGTCCTTCCCACCAGATACCAACCATCGCGACCGTCTTGCCTTTTCCTTTTCATCCTCGTCATCTTCATCGCCTTCATCCGCCCACTCTGAGCGCGCAAACTCCAACGCCTGACATGCCACCTTGTGATATCGGAGCGTTCCGAGCGGCTTGAACGATTTCGTCGAGTATAAACGGACGCTGTCGACGTCATCAGCCATGCAAAATAGGCAACGGAATCCTAGTCCCTACTTTCCATCCCACCCTCCAATGGCGCATACCCGTTCTTCGTCATGAATAGTTATACAGCCATTCCCAGGATGTTTTGTTCTGTAGACCCTTTCCGGAACTACAGACTCGTCCTGTCATGACAATCAGGGCGGGTTGCCCAGAGCAAAGACACAATGCGCACCTCGAGGTCGTATCGTCCAACGAGGTGGTCGACGGACACAGTCAAAGCAAAACTGTTACTTTTAGATACGCGCATCGCCATGACTATTATCATTAGTACTTTATACACCATTAGCAAGGACCGCGCACCGGACTCGGCATGCAGCTTAACATTCCAAATCATCTCCCATCCTGCTCCTTGTACAGATTTCACCTTTTCCTTCCTTGTATACTTCCAGAGTATCACACTTCCGTTTTCGTATGCACATAGCAGACGTAGATTCGTGGTGGGCAGAGTAGTTCCGTTGGACTCTGTACTAGAAAGATAAAGATGCATGGACATGATGATGCCTATCTATCACTGTGATTTGCCCGTGCAGACCAATGACAGCCAAAACCCACCAAAAGTCCCCCTACTCGCAGGCTCAACCCCTGACGTGATCAACTCTTGCCCGATCGCAGCATGGATTCTATCGCATCCAGCCAAAGCCCAAATGTCCGCCTGTAATAACCCCTATCAATCACACCCACTCGCTGGCAACAAGCCCGCACTTACGGCACCGCTCTCAACCAGATTCGGAAGCGCAACCAGCCCATCCCGCTGCAACAGCGAGAACCGACAAAAGTTGAGCGCGTTCACGTCCAGCGAGTACCGCAACGATGGAACGGGCAAATCGACCAGCGCAGCGGTCGAGCCTATCCGCATCGACGCAGGCGGCTCTTCGACCCGGTCCCAGACGTGCAGCTTGTTATCCCTCGCGTGGCTGTTTCGTACGGTCATAAATTACGAGGCGCACGACAAAAAGAGTCGTTCCGTACGGACGTGACGATAGCCTGGCCCCACTCTTCTACGCCCAATATCCCCTCCTTGTGCGCGCCCCATTTGGAGATCGGCCGAAGCGTTCGCGTGGAGGTGACGACGATCGTGCCCGATGCATCGCCGGAGTAAATCCGCTCGTTGTTGTCGGATACGTAGAGCGCGCTGATGGGCGATGAGTGCGACCGGAGAATGTGTGTCGGCGTTGGTGGCGGTGAAGTCATAGGCTATATTTAGATTCCGCACGGCGCTGGCAAGCAAGCGTAAATATTCCCAATGCAGTAGCTCCCAAATTCAATACGTGTCATACGAACCGTCTCGAGTGCAACGCCCCCAAAATGCACACAAGTATTGCGCGCGTAAACAACTTGTCGGCGCTTTTTTCGTCGTGCATGATGGCCCTTTTAGCGGCCATTGCACTGTCATCGTTCGTGTTCAGTGCAAACCCAACGGGGACAATAGATATCACGTCGCTTAAAGTGTGAGTGTACCCTGTTCTGCTCCACAAATACTCATACTTGAACATCCCAGGTACCACGCAAACGACAGAAGATATCATAACCGCAAACAGGAGTTAACATTTGTCAATTTCAATATCACCGCGGGTAAGCCACAGAACCACACATTTATATACGGTTCTAATAAGGTCCAACAGATCTGAGCTCCCTTTTCCACTGGAACACAAAGCAATTATTTGTATACCTGCAGGCAGAGCACGATAGCGCTCAAGGCGTAAGTCCATCCCACGCATCACGCTACACTGTGCGCTAACACAGCCCCTCAGGACGAAAACGCAATCGTAATTTGGGATCGYATCATCCGTCGCAAAGAAGACGCGTACATTAACGTTGCGGGCAAGAACAAATATCTGCTCCGTGAACTATCATCGTCGTTCAAGTCAGTAGCCAAGATCCACAGTCGAGAGCTTGCATTGACCTAGCCGATAGGAACGTTCCATCCGCTAATTTTTCGCTCAAGTACAACATCATGCCCCATGTCGGCATACTTACATACGGCGAGGCCGCCAGAACGGCCGAGCCAGTCGCGATTCCTGCCGCGCAAACGCGTGTGTCATGATGACGGCGCTTGTATTATACCTGTGCCAACGATACAAAAAATCTATTACATTCCAGACCCGTCCCGCCTCCAGTTCGGGCTTGATACTCGCTTAGAAATCTTGATTGCCCGCGATCTGTCGGACCTACAATGAGAGTTCACTCCGAGGTAATTGGTACAGGCGTGTCTACGTTGAGCTACTCCAAAGTAGTTCTGAACCTCTTCTCTTGCAAAGGCGATAAACCCAGCTCAATCACAGCCTCTTAGCGACGTCGTACAGGGTGCGCTGACCATTGTCGGCGATATAAATTCCCTCGCGATGTACAATCCAGAGACTGTTCACCTTGTGAGATAACTCTAACGTTGTGCCAGATGTCCTACTTTTGTCAGTCTGCCTAAGGACGGATGCAATGCCCGCCTTGGACAATGATGCATGACCGGGGATCCCAGGGTATTCTCTTGTTTTTATCAGCCTCGATCACAACCCACGGTGAGGTGGAAGCTTCTATCCAGATGGGACTTGGTACCTCCTCCTTAGTCCTCCCAACATAGTCCGAATGGAGACCAGATCGTCCGCATCCGCCTATAGCCTTAGCAAGCGCACGGGCACACGTCTGCATTCAACAGTATCACACTATGTATAGTCGTCAGTTGGGGGCGGGTCGCGGCCGGGTTTCGGACCCACTCCTGGATATCTGTGAATGTCACTGCAAAACACTTCCGGTTGGATTACGGCTCACCCTATTCTAGCTCCATTTGCCACCTACCAATACGTCCTTGCACTGGCACTGTTAGCTACTTCCAGAGTCGACTAGATGTTGGGTGAGTCCCGTGCCTCGTCGACACGCTCCGGGTTGGGGTTCACCTTGCCTCTCGACGCCGAGTCACAGAACCTGCAATCAAGGATTGCGTTGCTTCATTCTTGGATTGCCAAGCATTCRGAGATTGGAAGGGCAATAGTCTCCCGTAGGCAGACCGTCCAACGACTACGGTACACAGCGTAAACTACTACGGAAAACCAAGTACAACATATCGCAGCGACTCCAAGGCAGTAGAAGAATACAAGCAACGGGGAAGCATATATAACGAGAAAAGTCTGCGATTCAAACCCATACCAAGTTTGGTTAGAGTAGCCGCAATTCGCCTTACCTACGTAATTCAAGACTTCCTGAACAAGTCCACCCTGATGTTTCCCAGGGCTCCAGCTTCGAGGTTGGCGCCACTACTATCGACGACCCATTTGGTATTAGACCCTATTCAAGTACTCTATAAATCTAGCTGTTCGTACACGAAGTGGGTCGTCCAGGTATTTTTTTTTCCCGGGGGCAATTCCAATAGAAATGACGCACTTTGTTGCCACCGACTTCATACTAAACAAAGCCCGTGGTTGTCGTATTTCCCAGTAGATGGTTCTTGGAAGGCAAGGCAAAGGTTCTAACCGAGCAAATGGGTGGACCAACATAGGTCATGAGAACTAGTAAGTTGTGTAGTCAAAGTGCTCAATGATGGTCATGATGAATTTCCCAAGACTGTCATACGTCTTTTCACYTACTTTCCTGCACACTTGACGACTGCACCTACAACCTACAAAGGACAGGTCCGGCGATCAATCGGAATCATGAAACCATTATTCCTCCTCCTTCAGCCTTTCAGGCTACACAAGCGGCTTTGCGGACTCTCGGCAAACAGTCCGGCCATTAATCTGAGAATGTTCAATCACCCCTCTAGTTCCACGTTCCGGGCCCTATCGGAAATTAACGCTGAATAGGGGCATCATTTCGTCGTAAAGAAGACGCGTATGTTGACGTTGCTAGCAAGAATAAATATCTACTTTGTGAACTGTCGTCTTTTAAATTAATGTAAACATCATGCCTCATGTCGGCATACTTACATACGGCGAGGCTGCCAGAACGGCCGAGCCAGCCGCGATCCCTGCTGCGCAAACAACAAACACGTGTACCTATAGAACAGTTGCTAACGATGCAAATAATCTATTACTACAGTGGTGTGATTCCGGACCCATTCTTTCTCAACGCCTCCGTTTCGGGCTTGATGCTTGCTAAAAAATCTTTAATCTGTCCGTGATCTGTTGGATCTACAATGAGAGTTTACTCTGAAGTAATAATAGCTCTGGAAACATGTTTAGTGCAGGTCGTATATACATTGAGAACGTTGGCCTACTCCAAAATATATCTGAACCTTCTTTTGTAAAGGAGCTGGGTTCAGTCGCCTTTAATTCAATCATAGTTTCTCCCATGGCTTTAGCGACGTCGTACAGGTTGCATTGACCATTCTTGCCGATATAAATCCCCTCGCGTCCGTGCACTGCTGCTGGATTTGATGCGATCGTATCGTACAGAATGGTGTACAATTCGGAAACTGTTGGCCTTGTGAGATGACCGGGTCTGATGAACGAAAATATATGGTCTCCCACCAGTGAACGTTAACCACCCTACGATTTTACGCATCACGCAGTGACATTGGCAACTTCCGCCTGTCCTCGGTGCTTAAATTCCAGAATACTTAAGTACGGGGTGGATGAAGGAAAAGATACCTGAGTCGGCATGATATGTTCGTGTGAGATTAGATTAGATTGAATGCCGTAGCACACCTGGATCATGTTACCGCTCCAGCCTTCTTGGGCGTGCTTCTCGACTTCTCGACTTCTCAGATCTAAATGCCCAACAAAATGCTCGGTTCAGCCCCCGGCGTGCTCACAGACGGTCATCCCGCGCACACGCAGAAATGTGGCACATGCCGGAAGACTAAGCTTCTGAATCCATCAGAAATTGCGCAGACACGCTCCGGATATGCAAAGACGTGCAAGGATGGTTCACAACGGCCTGCCGACGTACATGCGAATAAGAAAGCTGCCAAGGAAAACCAGCCGCCATAGGGGGTAGATCTCGATGRCGGAGCAGACCTGCAGGGTTGTCTTAACCTTTCCAATCTGTCATTAGACGCATTCCTCGCGTCGCTCGGCTCAGCCTCCCGCGTTCTATCTTTGGAGGCAAATGTGACTATTGGATTGTCGGAACTTGGAAGGTGATACGCTACGAGAGAAGGCCGACAAGCTCGCCAAGTATCAGTGAGCAGATGAAGTACCGTTTTATGTGCGCGCGGCTGATGGGGATCCAATCGAGCATTGACTGAAACATCCGACGATAGGAATAGACGAAACGCCAACAGATTAGACGGAGACATGTCACCTGAGGCCTGAGAAACTCTTGGAGCGTTGCGAGAAAAAATAGTAGGTTCCCGATTTGGCAACAGGAACAGACTTCGTTATCCATTTCACAACTGACTTCGACAGTACCACATGTATAGTCGTCATCTGCGAAGTTGAGGGTTTACCCAAATACATACCTGAATATGTGTAAATGTCACTGCGAAACACTTCCAGTTGGATTACGTCGCTTTCTGCTCACCCTATTCTGGCACCATTTGTCATCTACCTTGCACGGACACTGTGAGCTACGTCCAAATCAAACTAGATGTCGGCCGCAATAGCGCACAGTGCCGAACTCATGCATTCTCTCTCGATTTCGGACTAGATGTTGGGTGAGTCCCGTGCTTCGTCGACACGCTCCGGGTTGGGGTTCACCTTGCTTCTCGACTCACAGGGCCAAGGACTGCGTTGCTTCATTCTGGGATTGGCAGAGTGGAAGGGCTCTCGCCCAAGCATGAGCGACCCTGGCTAAAGGTATAGCCCAATGACTACTAGTCTCCCGTAAGTAGACCATAAATTCGTGTCCAATGGCTACCGTATACAGCATCAACTACTACGGAAAACTAAGTACAACATATCGCAGCGACCCCAAAGCAGTAGAAGGATGGTCAAGAATACAAGCAACAGGGAAGCATAACGAGAAAAATCTGCGACTCCAACCGTCGCTGCCCAAGTTTGGTTAGAGTAGCGCAAAACAACCGCAATCGGAGACCACTTACTTACCAATGTAGTTCAAGCCTTCCTGAACAAATCCACCGTGATGCTTCCCAGGGCTCCACTGTTGAGGTTGGCACCACTACTGTCGACAACCCAGCTGGTATTACGCTCTATTCAAGTAGTCCGTGAATCTAGCTGTTCCGTTGGGTGAATGTGGGTGTTTCATACCGGTGATCGTCCAGGTATTCGTTGAGCTTCCCCAGGGGCAATCCCAATAGAAGTGGCGCACTTTGTTGCTGTCGACCTCATAGATGTCAAACTCGCCCTCCGTGCCCGAAGACGCATTCTCCCGACCACAAGAGTTTATCCTGAATTCGCCTCCAGGCGGAATCTCGGTATTTTCAATATCCGAGACGGGAATTTCTTTATCCTTGTTGCCTATATGGGCGTTGTGGTCAAGATGTGTCTACTGGCACCATGATACAGGCGGATGAAACAAGAGACTTACCTTCCTCGTGGAATTTTCCCCATGAGAGACCGACGTTCTTGACCACGACTGCTTTCGTACTCGAGTTACTAAGGATGATAATGACCCACTGGGCATACGCCTTGGGACTGATCT
>JNHV02000016.1:0-87457 GCA_001691785.3 Amanita brunnescens Koide BX004 | reverse complement strand
TCTTCAGCACTGTCATCGGACACATCACCTCTGTCGGGTTCTTCGCCCGCAAAGTTTAGCGGATTGGGTCGGAATGCCAATGGATCTACACGTGACGACTGTCAACTGTCTTTTCTCCACGGAGAGACAAAGTCTACCTTCAGTGATATTCTCGCGTTCGTCTGGTGCCAATCGGACGAGCTTATCAATCTGATATCGCATCCTAGCTTCGAGGGCCTTTGCCTTTTCAAGGATTACACGATATTCAATCATTGCATCGACCAGATCGCCTGCTCCACTCCCTCTTGTACTTCGCTCCAAAGTGCTAATTGCTTGCGGTGGTGGTGATCGTTCGCCGAGATGGTGGCCGAACGCACGACGGGCAGAAATTAAGGACAATGACTTTAGATATAGCAATAAAAGATTGTGCTTGAGAGACAGGAGCGAAATTCCTTCCTTAGTATCAAGTACACCTTCACTGAGAAGGAAAATTTAAAAACGGCTGTTAACAAGAAGCGATGCATTGACAGACTTTTGACGGAGTGATTTTACCACTTGTCGTATCGACGAGAAGCTRCTCGATATGTTAATGACAGATGCAGTAACTTCAGCTACAGGTGCCCTTCCGGATGTCATGGTTGCAGGTCAATATAGAATAGAACTGTGAAGAAAGGATCAGTTGAATACCACCATAGTACGAAGTGTTGAGATGGAAAAAAAATCAGTGAACGGTTTTCTAGGCCGCCGCTTGTTATGTAAGCGTAGTGCATGGCATCAGTTGATGTCAGAGCCCAGTGCGTTTCATCCGTTAGTGGTAGTCATAAAATGCGACTTACACTGCTATTGTGAGTGATGATGGGGCACATGCGTCGCGAAGTGTGTGTGAGCCGGCTTTATGTAATTGTAAAACTGACAAGCACCGACTCACGCCCCTATGCTGTGATTGGCAGTGCSGTGATGACTCTATAAGAGGCTGACCTCTAATGCATGCATCCCCCCAATCCTGATGTCTGCCTCTCATGACGTCAAGGCGAAAGCTAAGCGTTGGGTGAACGAAATTTTTCACGGTAGGGAGGACAAGAAGGTCAGCATTTTAGATTATAAAAGTAGATGAGCCATGAATCTGTCCCGCAGTCTACTGACTCCACTCCGAGTCCGAATCGGAACGCGTCAAGCAACCCGTCGCCGCACACGGATTTGAACGTTGTTACTCAATCTCTTCAGGCAATTTCGCTCGAGGACAATGGCTTCGGACCTGACTTCGTTGGTGGTTTCAATCCAGCCTTCATTAACAGTACTGCACCAAGACATGCGTTCAATGCAAAGCCAGGTCCCCTTCCTCAACCTCCCAAGAATCTCTTGACTGTTGCAAGTCCGCAAGGCAATTACTCGAGAACAATGCAATATGCTTTATCGGGCGAATTACCACGCGGGATCGAGCCGCATCAAAAACCAGAGATTAATACGAAACTTGCGCCAATAACTAGGCAGAGGAATGTTTCGGCGCCCCCGTCCTCCCCATCAAGTGATTTGGCAAATCCTACTCCAGAACGAAAGCAACGTCGTGCTTCTGTAGGAGCATCGCCCCGCACACAGCAACAAACTCAATGCGCCGCATTCACCAAGGCGGGCAAGCAGTGCACTCGTCAAGTCAAGCTAAAATCATCATTGCAAGGGAGCGACGAGGAAGGGGAGATGACGCCTAGATACTGCTTCCAACACGTCAAAGAAATAAACTTATCGACCGGTTTCTATGCTCGTAAAAGCGGAGTGTGGATTGACTACAAGAGCACGTTGCTCCTCTGATGAAGTTATACGATTATTAACAACGCTCCAGATTGGATACCAGACCATTTACAACCCGAAACTCAGGCAGCACTGCGCGCAGAGATGGAAAAGGCGCGGTCAGCGAAGGATACCCCAGGATATATATACACTTTTGAGATTAGAGGTGACTCTGCTTGAACGCGTCCAAGCTGATTGCTTATACGCGTGCGCAGAGCCCGATTCGGATGCAATCAAGTTCAAAGTCGGACGCGCAACAAATCACGTCAGAAGATTGGATCAATGGGGGAAGCAATGCGGGTCTAAAGAACAAATTCGCCTAGGAATATACCCGCCACCGGACACAGGGGAATCAAGTAATTTAAGAGGTTTACAAGAAATTGATCTTACCAAAACAGCCGCCTGGTGCCATCGCCTAGGTTTGCATGCTCAATCAAAAATATTCATATTTGCTCACTGACATGTCATTGGACAGAGCGACTTGTTCATCTAGAGTTGGGCGATATTGTTGAAACGAAAGTGTACTTGGATCGCGCGTGGCCTAATCCCGCCGGTACCTACAAGAGCGGAAGMAAAACCGACGACCGTCAGAGAGATAGGGTTTGCAGCGACTGCGGCTGCGCTCACAAAGAAATCTTTGAGTTTGAAAGAATAAAGAAAGGCCGCTATAAGGGTAAAGAATATGAACTCATTGTCAAGCCCATCATCGAGAAATGGGGAGGGTTTGTTGACGATTTTGTTTGAACGTAGTAATAGTCGTGAGAAATGGACCATTTATGTATGTAACACAGTTAATGTAGCACGTAACTCACGGTTATGGATCTATCTCAAATTCCTACTGGATCGCGTGCGCAGAATGGCACAGATGAAGAGGCCAAGCGAGCGCAAGAGGAGCAAATGCGCAGAGACATGATTGCTACTGTCCTGGACTCTGCAGCTCGAGAACGGCGTGCGTCCGTTCGAATATTATTCCCCGYACCTTAGTCTTCATTGCTACTATCGTTAGTTTCTAGGATTGCACTCGTCAGTCCGGATAGATCAGCAAAGATCGAGAGCCTCATAATATCGCTTGCCCAAGGGGGGAAGCTGAAAGGTCGYGTATCGGAGAAGCAATTAATCGATCTGCTTGAGCAGGTATGCGCATTCTCGACATAGAATAATGTTGCACTAACCATGCACCACAGTTGGAAGAGGCACAAGGAAAATCTGCTTCTCAGAAACCTACGATAGTAGTTCGTTACGTTTCATACTGTGATCCGAATGTTTGCTAACGCCTCCTCAGTTTCAGCGAAGAAAAGATATCGACGATGATTTAGATTTTTGATGACTCGACCATTTCACATTATCCTTCTGTCCAAGATGGTGTATTTACATGATATGCACTGATGAACAACAAACAACGAATGCTATGACCGCCAGTTGGTACCATATATATCCATAGGGTTGATACCAGCAGGTGTGGCAGAATGACTGAGGGGATACATTTGAGACAAGGCGCTAAGTAAGTTGCTATCTGCGAAAATAAAAGACGTTGGGGAGGTCGCACGATTCAAAGAAGCAGACGAGTCCGGCAGTGGCGGCGGCTTAAATTGCTGTAAACGGAATTATCAGTAGATGCTGCAGCATCTGTGGTATTGAACATACGTATTGCTTCCCCTCCTTATATATTTCTTCTAATTTCTGATCGAAAACACCTTGTTCTTCGAATGTATTGTATGCCTTGTACAAGTTCAACGCAGAACGAGCGTCCTCGACAGAGTCATGCGTATCCGTTTGTATGTGCTCGTTCAGCACGAACCACGATAAGAATCTCAAAGAAAGTCTTCGTTGGCGACTCCTTAAGAAGTACAAATCAACAGTGTCAATTACTTGCTCCGGGGGAACGAAAATATCTCGAGATATGTAAGGACTCAGGACAAATGCATACCCAGATCCACGTACTGATGATCCGGAAGTCCTTTGAAAGGCCATGTCCGATGAAGATGCAGCCCAGGTCGACTAGAAGTCGTAATTTCTTGTATACGACCTTTAGCGGGGTGAGAGTGTACCGAGATAACCGTGGATCCAGGTCTCCAACTGCTCAAGTTTAGTGATTGACAACTGTGAACAGCCTGTTCTCACATTTAATTCCCGAAAATTCCGTTAAGTAATCCACGATTAATTCGCTGGTATGTATATGGTCGTCAATAAATGGAATGCCTTGCTTTGATCCGGAGCCTCGCAATACRGATACTCGAGCCAAACTAAGCCTTGCCGGTCTTATGACCTTGTTCGTGCCATCAGATCGAATTTCTGTTTCTTCCTGCGTACCATCAGTATCATTTGAAGTAAATTRTACGCTAAAT
Source organism: Amanita brunnescens Koide BX004 (assembly GCA_001691785.3). Taxonomy (NCBI): domain Eukaryota; kingdom Fungi; phylum Basidiomycota; class Agaricomycetes; order Agaricales; family Amanitaceae; genus Amanita; species Amanita brunnescens. The sequence goes on along the minus strand of JNHV02000016.1, from coordinate 83,348 downwards.
CAACCTGCTGCATTGAAACAAATTCAGCATCGATAGCAACAAGAGTTCCTGGTCGTGGTAATTCGTCGACACTGAGGGTTTCATGCTGAATCAGTTTCTCGTCCCGATTTCTGCACTACAATGGGTTAATTATCGCAGTAGCAGGATTGACACTTACAACGAGATTGATGTATCAAGACTGAGGATACTTGGATTAATATTGTCCGACAAACCACTGAAGTCGAGGCTTTCTCGCACGTCCACTCGTTCTAGATATACAATTGCCGGGATCTACATGCCTCCATGGAGGGTTCGATAAGCCGTATTTCTGCAACATACCTTCCACTTGTCGGGGAAACTGAGAGCTTCCCTTTCAGACACGTTTTGGACAGCGAAATCATTGAATATAAACCAAGGGCTGTCCAAATCACCTCGCCCTTCAGCATCCGGTACTATAGGACCTTCAGCGCCTGTTGTATCCGGTATGATCACCCTTGCCTTTAACGATTGCTACGAGGTGCGTTGGCTTCGACTTCGTCGCTATCCCCGCAATAAGAGCCTGCGCATCGTTTACATCATCATATAAAATGTAAATCAGTGTTGATTGGTTACCCTGATCTCGTATGTCACTGGYGCAGGTTCGTCAATCCCCATAGTTTGACCAAATATTTGGACCGATGGAGATAAGAATGTTTGTGTTYTTGTATCCAGCCAGATCGAATGAGTTTCTTCGTTGAAAACGCAAGCATTCAATGCCAAGATAGGTGGGAGGTCTTTAGAGGAAATTGAGCGACGCGAGGAGAACGTGGTGAATTGTTTGCAAGCTTGACATGTCGCTTTGTGTGTCATATGACGGAGCAATGAGTTACGCACAATTGTCGGGAAATCCACGGAAGATTGTGGTTCATTAGCATTTGGCTACTATAACTGTCAGAAAGCCTCCACCGAATATAATTTTGATAACTCGCTTTCCGTGGATATRTAAGGTCTATCACATGAGTCACCATTTCTTTCTCTCGCGTAGCGTTGCAATCCAAGCAGGTGATTAGATTCTTTCCATCGAATCCAAGTAACTGGGTAATGGGCGCCGAAGGCGGGCGTGGATCATTCACGGAATTGTTGATAATGGGATTATGAGAAAACGCGTTGCCTTCCTGGCTTATGTGCTCAATGAGGAACCGATGAAATGTTTGAATCCGCTGAGCATAATCAACTTCTCCTGACTCCCGACCGTATTCAATAAGTTCTATCGCGTTTTGCGCTGAACGAATGTGAATTATCACCGCAACAAGGCTTAATGAGTTGAGTACCTTGAGCTAACACGCCTAYCGTCTTGCAAAAATTGCTTGACTGGCAGTTGATGCCTTTTGCGTCTTCTAGCATTCGCACCACGAATCCCAATTCGCACAGGAGACAATGCTCTCGGGGGCAATTTGTTATGATATGAGATTTGGCAACTTGACGAATGGGTAAGGANTGATGCATGACTTGCAAGATAGCATTTGTGTATGAATTCAAAATATGCGTCTCGAGGCCACTGTACTCCGTTTTGTTATAGAAGCTAAGGGAAAGAGAACTGAAGCAATGTTGCGCTTTGCTGGGAATCAACTTACCCGAAATCAAAATCCTCGACTCCAAACTTGGAATATTCGATCTCAACACGGCGGTAATGACGTGGAATAACAATTGTGTCATCGTAGAGAACTGTATCCAGCTCCAGCTAGAAAGTCAGCAGAAGACAAAAATGAAGTTGAGGGCATACCTCATTGGAATGAGTTTTTCCGCTTCTGAAACGRCCATTGACTTTCTTGCGGCCGGGGCTAACAACGTTGCGACGGCCTCTCAATTCTTTGGGCAATGCGGCATATGCTATTCCTTCATTATACTTCATCGTACCTAGGACCTGCAGAGGCACTTTAGGAGATGGTAGAAATTCTGTCGTCCCAGAGATGAAAAGAGGTGACCAAGCCGAAAGCATCTCGGAATCGTAATAGGGTAATCCAATGGAATTCAGTGGCCTAGAAGCACAACGTTCGTGACTGCCCCAGCGTCCAATATGAGCAACATACGTATTATCATCCCACTCGATTTCAGGCAGCGGGGATGGTGAATTTGCCAATTCAATTGGATGGCCATCGAAACCGTTTAGAGGAACTGAAGTAGCATCCTCTGCTTGAGATAACATATGTATCGCGCCTTCTGCATCTCCAAATGCCAGGTAGGCACCTGTATGAGAAATGGCGGCAGATGTAAGGTATGAAGCAATATCAAGCTGCGCTCTGTCAGATCCTATAGGTGGGCGGCAGAGGCGTAGCCCACCTGATAAAACTCGCTGGATGACGATGGATTGGATACATCAACGATGTTGATCAAACCTTGGTTCGATACGACAACAATACTGGATGTCCGTTTAGGGAGTAACTGTATGAAGGCTGGTCCTGATGAGAAGGGGATGGGCTGAAGAGGGCGCATCGTCCGAATGTCGTAGACCTTCACCAATGGGTCCGGAAACGGTCGAGCTTGTCTATTGAAAAATGTGAATTTCATACATTAGCTTACAAGAGTCATAGCATATCACCTTTCTCCTAAACCTATGGTAAAAATGAAATTTCCTGTTGCCTGAAGGCTTTGAATTCCACTTTTATGCGCCTTGACAGATCCTTCTGCACTGGACTTGCTCATACCCGTGCGTGGGTCATGAAGACGTAAATATCCATCAGAAGCTCCGGATACGAGGGTCATATGTGAGAATTGCAACTGGGTGATGAGTGAAGTGGTTGCTACTTCTCTGACGCTGTTTCCTGTCATAGAATTTAGAAGAATCAACTGTGAATTTGCGGTTGACGCTGCTACATGACGAGAAACATTTGATGCATCCGCGAAGGTAGTAACATTGGCCGATGAGCTTCAGATGATACATCAACATTAAACTCTTGAAACGTGCGTGGCCTCTCGATCTCACCGGTAGTACCATTTATTCATGCCCCCCTTAGCCCATGAACCCATTCCATTAGCGGCAAGGCCGGAAGCCCTCGCATAGTTGTCACCGGCTGAAATTTTATTGACGGCAAGGTTCCCTCCAACAGGGAATGAAACTCCTCGTATCCCTCGTGATCCATGCAACGCAGTGACATGACCGGTATTAGAGCCTGCCCAGAGAGTATCGGATACGGGATCGAATGATAATGCACTGACAGGCTGCGGAAATGTTGATAACGATATGGATGGTAAAGGCTTGAATGTCGTCCCCATAATGAGGTAACGATCGAGAGTTGGACTCGGAATCAATAATGACTAGTACACATGTATTGAATGTAAAGTGTACTCGCTCCGTTGTATTACACACATCACAATCATGTAGTGACTATTAGACTCAGCTAGTGAATACAATATAATATATTATAGTCCATCTCTGACATCACGAAATACAGTTATGGCGATTCCTTGCGTCCAGTACGTCTTGCAGTTGGTATCATGAATGGCTGAGCTGGAAGGGCGCTACGAGGACCCTCTGGGTAATCTGGTGTGACATTCGACGAAACTTGCGCGGTCCTGCTTCGTGAAAGACTGGATCCAAGTTGACTATCATTTTGTTGTGCAGTGTGAGTAGGCGGCAGAGGAGGACTGATTACGGGGGAGAATGACCTCGGGGTCGTCGGCGAAAAGGATGACACGTGTAGAAGTATGGCAAATTCTTCCGTTGCATTTGTTAGTCTGACCATGCTATTGCGTAAGACGGATGGCACGTCGTGCGCCTCCTTGTACGTCTTGACGGCGTTGGATAGTTGGACAACAGCCTTTGAAGATCGTAAGCCGAAATTGATCTGCAATATAGATTTCTCATTCACCTTTAGGAATGATCTTGCATCTTCGCGAAGTAGTTTTCTATCGGTAGGACTATCACTTTCCTGCATAGTTACCACCACATTCGCTAATCTCTTGGTCACAGCTCGAGCTTTGTTTAATCCTTCGCGAAAATCTGCTTTTGAAGACAGAATATCCTCAAGCATGTCTTCAATCATATTCCAAACAGTCGGCGCGACATCGACTGCCTCTTTGATAGCATGAAGCGCTTCCTTGTCAACTTGTATTCTGGAGTTTGAAAGTAATTCGAAAGATGTCGTAAGTTTACCGGAAATAATGGGCGACGATGACAGCGACGACGCATGGATGGATGATTGGGAACCATGGCGAGAATGACCACGATCAAGTTCTGTTCCGCGAGACGAGGAACGATTGACAAAGGCAGGGCTCAGAGGAAGATGTGGACTGTTCTGGGTCGATGAAAAAGTCACTGGTGTGGTCGCTTGGCGTCTGGGATTGCGTTGTGTTTGTGGATGCCCCTGGGACCCACTACTTTGGTACGAAGGGTTGTCGTACGATGGCAACTGTTTGCCAATCTCAACATCCTTTGAGCTAAAGGACCCTGCATGCCTTCGTACGGTACGTGCACGATAAACCTTTCCAGAAGTGCTGTTTAAACCGGAACCAGCAAAGTGACGAAAGGCTAAAGCCGAAAGATCCAGTGGTGCCACAGACTTGGTCTCTGATGTTTTAATATGATGGCTAGCTGACCAATTCATATGAAGCAATGATTTTACATGACGAATTTGGGGCAACATTTTCTTCCAGGCGCAAGCAATCTCAGCAGTTGCTGTATATAATTCAACTAAAAGTAGTCTTGAGTAGCGAACATCGTCACAAGCTGTTAGAACTTGTAGTTGGAGCGTAAGGACTCTGACCACTTTGTTGAAAGCCGCTGCGGTATTTCTGCAACTTTCAACGACGGCCCTACATATAGCAGGGGGAGGTAGCGCCTTGCGGCTGCTTGCATCGAATCGATCCAGGGCGGCAATGAGCTGTAACATATCAGAACTCGCAGGTTCCAGGACTTTCCGAAGTACTGAGGAGAGTCGTTCATCCACATGCACAATGTAGTGGTCCAAAGTCTGATAAACTTGACAGGCTGCGAATAACAAGCTTCTAGCCGTCTCCACCAGGCACAGCAGTGACTGTGGTAGAGTGACCGATGCGGGGAACGTGGAGAGCCTCCGGAAATAGGAATTTCGTTCAAATGCCATCGAATATGTGGCACGGGGAGTGGAGCTCTCTTCAGTAAATGAAGCAGAACTTCGCATTTCTGTATTGATGGACAGTGACAAGTCCGGAGAACGAGATGATTGTCCTTGTGTCGAGTCTCCGCCAAGTGAGTACCCCCCGTCCAAAGAAGGCAGTACCGTTTGGGAACGAGCAGGCAATCTCTTCGTAAAATCTATTTTCGCTGATCGAAGATCAGGCATACTCATCTTGGCAGATATCTCAGTGCGGTGAGAATGTTGCTCCTGACCGGCGTAAGATGCATTTCTGTTGTGTTGAATTGGTCCATCATAGCTTCCATTCGTGCTTGCGGTAGGCCCATCAAATAACTCTAGTTCTGTAGGGCTAGCCGTACAACTCCCGTCGGACTTCGTCGGTGAAGAATCGTCACTGTAGGGACGGAGACTACTCAATTGGAGCGGCGGGGGACGTTGAGGCTCAGAATCGGCTACCCTCGCTGCAGCAAGCTCCGATATTGATTCGGGAATAGAAGAGAACGAGAATGACGACTCGACGGACCCTGAACGTGTGTGAGAGATGATGCCATTTTCCTCGGATTTATCGGTTGGATATTGCCAAGATCTATACCAGGGGTCTAGTCGCATTCATTCTGTCAGAGGATAATACATACTCTTGTCGGTTTAAATCGAAATACGACGGCTCGTCATGAAATTTTGACTCGGGGTGTGCTTCAATCCATTCTTTGAGGTCCCGAATCCAGTCCTTCATTGCTTGTGCCGATTCATGGTTTTCCCCAGAGTCAATAACGAAGGTAGGAGGCCATTCGATTGGGTTACGATCCACCTGAAGCACTTCCAGGCAATGAAATTGAATGATGTACGAAGGAATACTAGTCAGTCTATTCCGCGACAGACAAAGAACCTTGAATTCAAGTCCTTAGATCCGCAGTAATATTCTCAAAGGCATGATATGACATACTTTAAGATTGATTAGCTGGTCGGGTTGAGGGGGCAAGGCTGCAATCTTATTGTGACTTAAGTCAAGGATTTCCAATGAAGTTAGAACTGTCAACTGCGAGGTGTCTAAATTTGCGCGGGAACGCGGAATCACTGCCGCTTACAACGTGAGGAAAAGCAGTGAAATTGTTGTACTTGAGGTTGAGGTACCTCAGGTGAGTTAGATGACCAAAGTCGGATGGCAAGCTAGACAAACGATTGTGGGCCATTGCAAGCCTTAAAGGCAAGTTAGTGGCAATGCAGTAAATCGACTCGGTTGTCATACCTCTCGACTGGGGGCCTATCGTCTTTTACATCCTCGTCGAGGGCCAGGAGAGAACGGATGGCCGTAACATCGAGTTCCAAGACATTCAGTTTGGAAAGAATGAGGGTGACACCATGGTCGGGCGAGCAGGACAGGGCATCTGCGACGTGGCCATGGGTTAGAGCGGCTTGGGAAGAATTTTGTGGGGATCGAGAGCGTTGAATAGGACGATCAGCATGGAATGCCATGGACGACAGCATTAAAGACCCTTGTGCTATTACCGCATGGATGTAGCAGAGAAATGATGAAGCGTAAGGCAAGATATCAAGTCCAAGTAATGATGGATCAAAACCACATTGACACGGAGAAGCTCGTGTCCTCGCTCCGCATGCCATGCCACCATCCAGCTGGTATATACAACAGATCTCCAGCCACTAACGTACAACTCATAGCTCGCGGCGTCACCTCCTTCCAAAATYCAGGATGTTGCGCTTCACTCGTTCTTGTCTTTTGCCCAAATATATCTACCCTCGTCGTGTTGCTCATTTGCGGATCAAGATCATTTACAGCGGGGTGCGCGAATGCAGAGCTGGCGCATGGATACATCCAGGCACTGGTTTCAGGTGGCGCTAACCAGACAGTCTTACGTCCAACCAACTGCACTGCGCAACATCAGAATCGGCCTACTCCAGCTCGCACGTACCTACCGTACATATTGTAGTATGGATCCTGCACATAGTAAGTCAGGGTAGTGAAATTTTAACATCGCAAAACATCGCGTACTGTGTGGGCAGGCGACACTGTTCCTCGAGGGCCCAACCAGGCGTTTATAGCTAGTCCCTCGTCATTCTGAGGAGGAGTATGGTCAGAACTGTTCAGATCTGCATAAACATAATCTGGAACAATAATGTCGGCCCGAAGTGAAGGGAATTGCATAAAAAGATTATGTTGTGCCAGATACATCACGTCTCCATTSGATGAACAAGGTTGGTCAACGAAGTCGAGAGTGGAAAGAAATTCGTCCCAAGGGATGAGCTTTTGTGACCAATCGTCCGAGCGATAGTCATGTCCAACTTCCACAGGAACGACCCGTCCGGCGCCAGCAACTGAGCGCAGATAATTTGCTGAATGCCACGGTCGTTCCTGCAAGGCTGGCCAGCCTGTGGCATAATCCCGGAGAACAAACGGTTGCCGAAGATGCTTCGTTTGGAAAGTCAAAAGCGATGGATGGGATTTTAGTTGTGGCACCTGATATGCAGCAGATTCTAAATGATCATTGGCAATGCCATCTCTCACGGGGTAGTTTGACTGGTTTGTGAACGGTTGCGCAGGGGAATAACGTGTCTGTATGTCCTTGATCAACGATTGGATAAGATTGAGTCTATCGTTTCCAGCTGCCCCTGATATTATAATTGCAGTATCCAGGGATGATATGGCTTCTACATGTGCTATGCCCTCAAGAAAGAGAACGGCTCTGGTAATAGATGCATCGGTGTGCACCCGTCGCCATCGGTATAAGGCTGCCTGTGAAGGCGCAGAAGACATCATGCCGTGAGCCAATTCAATGAGCTCAGCAATTCTTTCTTGCAAAGGTTCGGTAACGCTAGCAGCGTTGATTGCATCAAGGGAGTCTTGGAGTACGCGAAGGGCCGAGGCATATGCAGAGGAGAAAGCTGCCCTGGCGTAAGCAAGGCGGTGAGACCGTGGCGAACGACTTACGTGGAACTGTGGCGAGGTCGGTCTGGATAGGATGGAGATATTTGAGGTACCACGACATGTCAGGTATAGGTAATTCCTGCCGCTTTGGGGCATCGACCAATCAGTCCAGGAGGGTGTGACCGTCACAGTCAGCAGTCACATGAAGGCAAACGAGATTTAAAAGGCGGGCTCTGCGATGGACAGCAGGCCCCCCGTAAACAGATCCAAACACTCTCAGTATCGGCGCCGGTCCGGTTCGGTATGACTTCACGGTGTGCCTTGCAAGTTCTTCTCGCCCGCTCCGGCTCATCCGTGCGTTTAGGTTGGACAGGCTCCTCCTTCTCTTGGATACAGGTTCCTCGCCCTCCGTAAGACATACTGCTGCAAAGCAATTGGCCCAACTAGCCGTCAAAAGCGTGATTTCAGACGTTCCGATTAATGAGGATGATCTCAAGTCGGCTCGCCAACATGTATTTGCGGTAGACCACTCGGCGTGGGCTGAGTTAATGGCCGTATTAGCAAGAGTACGCGCCATTCTCTTTTTTGACCGCACCTGTTGACGTCCATCCAGATCATACCTTTTCTTCACTCAAAGTCTTTTGAGACACGTTCTGCCGCGTCCGTAGCCCTTTCTCAAATATTCACCTTGGTTCCTGTGTGGCAACCATCCCATGTTCTCTCACATCCGCCCGAAGCGTCTAGCGGCCTTCCGCCCGATTTTCCCAGATTTTCAGTTCAAGAGCTTATATTATCGGGTAAACTCTTGCTTGCGTCCTCCGGAAAGGAGTTCACCAAACCCACTGGAATTTTGTCGAGTTCTGCAGAAGTAAAAAAAGCCCGGAAAGAAGCAATGGGTCGGTTGGGACTTGAATTTCTCGATAATGTTGCCGACGAAATGGACCTCGACAAGGAGCTTGCTGCTGATATGGAGGTTGATCCCGAAGCAGAATTGGAGGATGCTCAATGCAAATCCGAACTCGTGCCTAATGATGTCTCACAGTCTGGATCAACGCTTTTGGACACTAGAGTGAAAACTGAACGGTCGAGTCCTTCGACACCAGTGGCGCCGTCACCAACAACTACCCGCCCTGAAGAGGGCATGGAAATGAGTAATTTATCCGCGAGGGAACGCAACAGGCTGAAGAGAAAGCGAAAGCCAGGTAACACAGCATTTGTTGCAGCTCCTCCACCTCAGGCTTCGGGTGCAAAGTACAGTGCTGCTCCAGCGGGACAAAGTCACAAGTACATACACTATTCTGACCATCTGTCTCCGTTTACTGATTCGCCGTAGGGCTCGCCTGGTGACCAATGAGGAAACTGTCTCTCCAAATTCACGAATAAGCAGCCCGACCCCTTCTAATAATGAGCCACCTCCGGACAAAGTAATCGTCGATCCTTCTAAGGGCGGCGCTGTGTCACCCAAGGCAACGAAACAATCAAAGGCGCTCGAGGTGCAGCCTGGTTGTTGGATATGGGATGGTTTGGTGAATGTGCTAGAAGTTGACTTGTTCAGTCCTGCTTGGGAAGTCCGGCATGGTGCGGCCATAGCATTACGCGAGTTACTCAAGGTTCAAGGAAAATGCGGGGGGATGAAAGGTACGATTGTCATCTCTAAGCGTGCTTGTATTATTCTGAGCCACAGCAGACAATGCCTTCACGGAAGATAATGAGATTGCACATGAAAAGTGGTGCAACGATATGGCGGCGAAGTTTCTCTGTGTGTTTGTCCTTGACCGTTTTGGAGACTTCGTTTCTGATCAGGTGTGCCTCTACCACATTCGATGAAAATAAGTTACTAATTTCGCAGGTTGTGGCCCCTGTTCGAGAGACCGTTTCACAAACTCTAGCTTCCCTCATGATTCATATGCCCACGCGATCGTTGTTACACGTTCATAACATTCTTTTACAAATGATACGCCAAGATTTTAATGTACCGGCGGGTTTACGATCAAAATCACTACCAGCGCGCTCCATCAAGTCACGTCCCGGGTCCGAGAAGACGCATATATGGGAAGTGAGACACGCAGGTCTCCTTGGGATGAAATACGAAGTTGCGGTTCGCAGTGACCTCTTCAGCAAAGGGATTGTGAAGCAGGAAGAGAATACTGTCGCACAGCCTGATGTAAATGTTCTTAGAGATGTTGTGGATGCTGCGGTCCTCGGGTATGTCTTGCTTCTTTTCAATAGTATTGATGTTGCTTCATGTCTCTTATGTAGCTTAGGTGATCGTGACGATGATGTACGTGCTGTAGCCGCGTCATGCCTTATACCTGTAGCTGGCCACCTCGTCGATCAATTGCCTGATACTCTGGAACGCGTATTGAACGTGCTATGGAATTGCTTGAGCGATATGAAGGATGATCTAAGTTCAAGTGTTGGTGCTGTCATGGATCTTTTAGGTGGGTGGAGCTTTTTATGATCCTTCTATATAAATGCTAGAGTGAATCTCAGGAAAGCTAGTAACATATGACCAAGTCATTAATTTACTTGCTAGCGACAACTTTTCGTATGTCATAGGTATTCATACATAGTCATTACTCACCCTCATCATAGGCTACCTCTCTCGACGTTGGCTCAAACTCTTTTCCCATTCTTTCGCCACACGATAGCAAATGTGCGTTTTGCCGTTGTCAATACGCTGGACTCCTTCATGGCTGTGCCGTCTCTACCTCGTGACTGGATACAATCACCGTTCCTACGCCTTCTCTTTCAGAATATCATTGCCGAGGAACGGTCTGATATTAGGGATGCTAGCCTCTCAGCCTGGCGAACAGCCTTGACGATTGTTTCATCTACTCCTGGGTGGCTTGAAAACATCGTAGCGCAACAACTTATTCTTGATTGGTACTCTATCATGATGACCCCAATTGGTGTCCCTATCAATTCTACCATTTTCTATCATCCGTCAGTCGCTGGGGATAACAATGAGCGGCACAACGTGGACAAGAACATGCTCTCGCAAGATTTATCCTTAATCTCCGTGGAAACTATCTTCAAAGCCAGAATTGCCGCCGCGATGGCTCTAGCCCATCTTATCGTATGTTGGCCACCTCAGGTGAGAATCAAACATTTCTTTTGTGTTTCTCGCATCTACATTGTCTTATTGCAGACCCTGGAAGATATTTTCCATCCGATCCTAACCCACTATATAAATTCTACGAGCATGCTGCAAAAATTTCTGGCTGCGGCTGTTTCTGAGGAGTGGGCTCGGATGTACTACACAAATTCGACCGCCGTGCCACTTGTGGAAAGATCGACTTTGGCAAAAGAATTGAGTGACAAGATACTTGGATGGCTCCAAGGAAAACCGCCAGCAGCTTATCATGAAATGGCATTGTCGCTGGGTCGCATCCATGTCGAATGTACTACTCTCCTTCAATCCTTCGCTTTGGATTGCAAGCTTCCAATGTCTGCGGTCCCCTCGCTCGGAAACGAGATTGACATCACGGGTATGAACCCTGGTGGCTTTACTATAGATACTGCGCAGGCGGCTGTTGGTGCGATGTATGCGAGACTGAAGGAAAGTCTCGGAAAGACCAGGCGCAAGGAGCTCTCCGTTATCAACGAGAAGCGCGCGAGCATCATGGCCAATATTGAAAGGTATGGCGAGATTAAGGAGCAGCACGACGTACGGGTAGCCGCAGCTTTCGCAGCTGCGTTTATAGCATTCAGGGGCACTCCAGATAAAGTGAGTCCCGTCGTAAAGGGAATCATGAACAGCATCAAGGTGCGATATTCTTTGATCATGTTTAACTTGTCTCATACCGTGACTTAAGACCGAAGAAAATATCGATCTTCAAACAAGATCTGCAGCTGCTGTGGCATCATTTATTGAATTTTGTCTTCTCCATCACCTTTCGCAACCTCCTGACAAGATTGTAAAGAATCTGTGCACTTTTCTGTGTCAGGATGATGAACAGACTCCGACTTTCGCGTACATGCGAAAGCATGCAGACGGTATTCTTACGTACCAAAACTTCATATCTACGTCATCAAAGACAGAAAAAGAGGACGCAAAGGAGAAGGATAAAACAAAGGTAGACGAGTCTGGCAAAGCTCGTCTTTCTAGGAGAGGTGCTAGTCTTGCCTTCAAGCARCTTTCGGCGAGATTCGGCTCCCGTCTTCTAGAGGCGATTCCCACTATGTGGCAGTCAGTGGCTGGAGGTCTATTGAGCGCCTTCAACGCGGGTTTGTTTTAGTATTGATTAAATTTTGCGTCTATGTTTCTAATGTGCTTTCATAGAAACCCCCGATCAATCAGACAATTTGATTGACAAGCAATACGGACAAGATCTGGTTGATTCATTCAGCGTTATGGAGGCTGTCGTTCCAACCTTTCATGAAGGATTATGGCCCAGACTAGCGGAAACTTTCCCTATGCTGAAACTTGCATTGCAGAGTCGATTTGCAATCATTCGACAGTCTGCTGCGAAATGTCTGGCAACTATATGCGAAGTGATGACGACCGATGCAATGAGATTTGTTATTGAGGAAGTAATGCCGCTTTTGGGAGACCCCTTGGTTCTAGCAAATAGGCAAGGCGCAGTGGAACTTGTATACCGTGAGTATCATTGATAGTGGGAAACCAGCAGCGCTGATGGAACCGACAGACATTGTTCAGCGTCTAGACATTAAGGCATTACCTTACGTGCTATTCATGATTGTTCCCATCCTTGGCCGTATGAGTGATTCAGATGAAGGAATCCGCTCAATATCAACAAACACATTTGCGTCGCTTGTCAAGATGGTACCACTGGAAGTAAGAGTTCCAGCTCAATGTTAAAGCTTGAGTAAGAACTAATACAATTGCAGGCCGGATTGCCCGACCCACCTTGCTTCTCTGCAGAATTACTCAAACGTCGTGAAGAAGAGCGCCAATTTCTGACCCAGCTATTAGATGGCCATAAAGTTGAACAATACATCATACCTGTCAAAATCAAAGCAGAACTGCGTAAATACCAACAGGAGGGCGTCAACTGGCTTGCTTTCCTTGCGAAATATCAGTTACATGGAATTCTCTGCGATGGCATGTTACCCACTTATACTTATTCCTATTTTCTGACGTCCACAATTAGATATGGGTCTGGGAAAGACTCTACAATCCATCTGTATTTTGGCGAGCAAGCATCACGAGCGGTCTGAAAAATTCAAGGCAACAAAGTCACCAGATACTGTACATCTRCCGTCGTTGATAATCTGTCCGCCGACTCTAACAGGGCATTGGTACTACGAAATCCTGAAGTACACGGAAAATACTCGTCCAATTTTATACACCGGAAATTCCAGGGAACGTGCTCGATTACTCGGCAGATTAAAGTCTTACGATGTTGTCATAACCTCATATGAAGTGGTTCGCAATGATATCTCAAATCTAGATCATATGGATTGGTTATACTGTATCCTAGACGAAGGTCATGTTATAAAAAACGCCAAGACAAAACTCACCAAAGCCGTTAAAAACATTCGAGCACAACATCGTCTCATTCTGTCGGGGACGCCAATTCAGAACAATGTTCTGGAACTATGGAGTTTATTTGATTTTCTGATGCCCGGCTTCCTTGGAACGGAAGCGTCTTTTAACGAACGATTTGGCAAACCGATATTATCCAATCGCGACGGGAAGTCCAAGAACAGCGAAGCCGGTAAGCAATCATGAAGATCTTCATTTCATATGGCGACCTTACACCTCCTTGCAGCTGCGTTGGCTCTTGAAGCACTTCACAAACAGGTTCTTCCCTTCCTTTTGCGACGCCTAAAGGAAGATGTTTTGAATGATTTACCTCCGAAGATCATACAAGATTATTATTGTGAACTATCCGACATGCAGAAGCACCTCTATGACGACTTCTCCAAAAGCAAGGCTGCTCATGGTGCAATTCAGGCGCTCAAGCCCGCGCCAAGCAGCGATCAACAACATGTCTTCCAGTCCCTTCAATACCTACGGAAACTATGTAATCATCCGGCTCTGGTCTTGAAAGACAACAAGGAGGCCATCGACAATGCCCTTGCTAACGTAGGAGGCCAGTCAACAGGCCTGGACGACATACAACATGCACCAAAATTACAGGCTCTGAGGTAAGGTACTTCACCTGTCTCATCGATCACAAACTGAACGACAGGGCAGGCAATTACTTACAGATTGTGGGATTGGCTGCGCTTCTTCAATTATCGATAGTGGGAAGAGCGAATTGATTGACACAGTATCGGAGTCTAATGGCGCCTTCTCGCAACACCGGGCCCTTATCTTTTGTCAAATGAAGCAGATGCTCGATATCATCGAGTCAGATTTGTTCAAGCGTCATATGCCATCTGTGACGTACATGCGACTGGATGGCAGTACGGATGCCAGCAAACGGCACGCCATTGTGCAGACTTTCAACTCCGATCCMAGTATCGACTGTCTATTGTTGACGACACATGTCGGTGGTCTAGGTCTGACATTGACGGGCGCTGATACTGTGATTTTCGTTGAGCACGATTGGAATCCTATGAAAGATTTGCAAGCAATGGATCGTGCCCATCGAATTGGTCAGAAAAAGGTTGTGAACGTCTATCGCCTTGTCACTAAGGGCACCCTTGAAGAAAAAATAATGGGGTAAGGCTGTCTAATGATCTCGTGGGTTACTAGCTGACAAGAAGTAGCCTGCAACGATTTAAATTGAACATAGCTCATTCAGTTGTCACCCAGCAAAACTCAGGTCTAGCGTCGATGGATACAGACCTAGTCCTAGACTTATTCCGCCATACCTCGGAAGAAGAGGATGCATCCAGCGCAGTCAAAAAGGGCACAAAAGAGGCGAGCGGACCTACCAATCAGAAAAATGTGTTCCAGGGTCTTGAAGACCTTCCACCAGAGGAGGAATATGAARGCTTGGATTTGAAGAGTTTCATGAGCTCGTTCGATCGGTGAAGTTGTAATCATGTACCAGTGTCATTCATTGTAGTTTGACGATAGTAGTATCCTACCTTACAATGTACCTACCTTATAATTGTCGTAGATTTGATGTAAATGACTGAGGAATAATACAATGTAGAGTTTGAAATGTAAATGAAATCACTCTAACRTGGAACATGTGTATAGTAGGCGACATTTACGGAAACCTGATCATCGTATACGTTCCTTTGATGGAGGCATGGCACAGTCAGCGATCTTCTGGATCTCCGCTTTGATTTCACTTAGGTTYAATTTCAAGGTCTTAACGTCCTCAAATTTACGATGAGATTCTGCTTCCTCAATGAAAGTTTCAAGTAGAGCCTCTTGCTCAAGCAGCGGCTGCAATTTATGAGCCAACTCGAGATCCAGAAGGGGTGGGGTTATTGTGCCGTTTTGAATGCTCGGACTGGTTGGACTCGCTAGTGACATTGCGGTGGGTAGAGACTGGAAAGTCAAAAGAGATCAAAAGCCTATTCAGAGTCATAAATGGAACCGTATCACCTTCAGCGGGATCATATTCTTCTGGAGGAATATACTAGCACGCGAAAGTACCGCTGCTTGAACACGGAATTGGGAATTCTCGGAACCGTCTGGCCTGGGCAGTTGATATATCCGTTTCGACAAGGCATCGTACTGAGCAAAAGCCTCCAAAAGACGCTTCCGCAGGGCTGAAGCTTCCCTGGTAGGGGGATCATTCAGGCTGGACGTTGTGAGTGCCTCTTCTGCAAATGCAGAACAATGTATTACCTGAGACGTAAAATAAGGTCCTGAAACTGAGGCAGGGCACCCTCTATCTCTTGTTCTAAATCTACTAGTACCTTTCATGCTGGTTAGCAATTTGTAATTCATACAAGTGCTTCCATTCCTTACGTTGTGAAGATGCACAAAGGATGGCATGGAGGAACTCTCCTCCCGGTACTTTTTGCACCTAACAGGGAATCAGTTGAGTGGTCAGACGCAAATCCGGAAGAAGGCGCACAGAAGAATGGGTCGACAACCTCTGCAGATTCTGACACCCTTCAAAAACTTGTCGTCATCACTGGCCAAATCACCCTCAGAGACACCTCTTCTTCTCTTGACGCCGTAATCGACTCCTTCGCCGACTTCCTCTATAGTTTTTGATTGCGGGTCGACAACGAACAGCAGCGAACAAGAKAGTGGTCGATGCGGCCGTTTTGGAGGAAGTGCGCAAATAATTTTTCCGCACAGTCTGCAGTGGTGTTTCCGATTGGTTATTGGGTGAAAGGAGGCGCTACGCTCAAATATTAATTTCTTATATTGTGTAAAAGTTTTTAGGACTTGCTTGCATAGGGGACACCGATTTACAAGCGAATCGTCTTGCCACGGCGTTATCCTCTGTTCTGCATCTAGGATGATTGAGGATCACTCGCGGTGACTGCAGCGGTAACTAACGAACCTCGAAGGCCATCTTTTCCTCTGCCGGTAACCATGTTTCTCCAAAGGCTGCCCGGATCTATGTTCTTGATTGACTCGAGGTCAAACGAAGAAGAAGATCTACGCGTGTGGTGCCCAGTCGAGGCTGGAACCTGGTCCGCGGGAGGCTTGAGAAAATGGAGAGAAATGAGCTTCTCCAGTCTTCTTTCGAGCTTCATGCGCTCGACGCGCTCGCTGTCACGACGGCGGCAGCGGCGGGAAACGAAGTCATCTGTCAGAGAGCGGTAGACACCTTTGGGTTGGAAGCCGGGTCTGTATGGCGCGAGGGACGACGAGGAGCTGTGAGAGGGCGTCGGGGCGGGCTGGATGAGGGCGTCTATGGGCGGAAGAGAAGCGAGAGAGGGCGAGGGCGAGTGGACACGGCGGAAGACGGCGGGAGAGCGGCGGCTGTAGGCCTCGTAGGGAACGGCCATGGACGGCGGTGCAACCGATCTTTGTACATGTCCGCGTCGTCTGGGATCCCCGCCTCCGCCGACCTTCTCGCCCGCTTCGCCGCCGCCGCCGCCGCCGACCCGCCGTCCGTTCGCTTTCTCCGGATCCGCATTGCAGACGGTTATTCTCCCGTCCGATGCCCTGGCACTCTCGCTGACCCTCCCCAGATGCCCTCGTCCATGACCACTCCATCGCCCCCCGCGGCTCCTTCGCAGACGATCTCCCTGCGCTCCAGGACCCCCAGGTTCTCGACGACAGCGTCCCCGCCTACATCCTGGCCCGTCTAGATGACCCTCCCTCTCAGTGGATCGCCATCTTTTACGTGCCTGACTCCGCCACAGTCAGAGATAAGGTACGCCTCCTCCTCCTCCCCCACGCCCTATCCCCAGCTGACATCCAGCCAGATGTTGTATGCATCAACAAGGAGTTCCTTGATGAAGGCCCTTGGTTCAGCCACCTTCGCAGACTCCCTCTTTGCCACTTCCAAGAATGATCTCACCCCCGAGGCCTACGCTGCTCATAAGCGTCATATTGCAGCACCCAAACCACTTTCTTCGCGGGAACAAGAACTTGCCGACATACGGGCGGCCGAGAGTAACAGCCTGTCTTATCAAGGCACCATGGCCCGTACGAGCCACGTCAAGAATCCAATTGGATTCCCCTGGTCTGAAGAAGCGGAATCGGCCTTGGTTGATCTCAGCCGCAGCGACGGTTGCGTCATAGTGATACTTGTGAATAAAACTTAAAGCTTTTGTGCCCCTCGCTGATTCCATGAACAGCAAATCGACCCTGTGACTGAAACCGTGATGCTCAACTCATCTAACGATATAGTCATTGAAAATCTGCCGGATGCGCTACCCGCGTCTGAAGCGTGTTACGCCTTTCTTGCGTGGCCTCACTCCCACACAGCCTATCCCCGCCGTGAAATTAGTGAGAAATCCGCTGATACACAGAACATTGTTAACGAAAGTTCTAGTCTATATTTATTCTTGCCCGACAACTTCACCGGTTAAGAACCGGATGATCTACTCCAGCGGATTCTTGTCCACGTTTCGGGCTGGAGAAGCCATTATTCGGACTTCCTCGCCAACGGCTTACATCTCTTCGCGCAGGATTGAAACATCTGAACCAAAAGAACTTGACAAGGCTATGCTGTTGGAAGGGCTCAAGTTAGATGAGGACGTGCTCTACACTGAAAACGCCAAAGGGAGGCCCTTCTCTCGGCCGCGAAAGCCTGCAAGGAAGAACTAGGGATATATCCCCTACTACCAAGCGGCAAACCGCGACGGGGGTAAAATGGGAAACGTTGATGCAATTACACTGTAATATACGATGTCTTCTTCGATCATCGCAAGAACGCGGTAGTAATTTCTCAGAACTATGTGTGTTTGAGCAGGAATAGCTTATCCAGACATGTCATATACCTTTGCAACCGTCACGGTGCCAATATTACATTATAAGGAGGAGAGAAAAGCGGGGAGCGTACGGAGCTCCGCGTGCGGAGATGAAGTATAAGCTCATCATACTTGAAGAGCAACTGTTGTCACATCCTGAGTGATTGACCTCAAACAACCCAGCTACATCTCTTAGTCTACTCCGGCTGCGATGTCCGCTGAGAAGGTGAAGCGCAACTCTGTCGCTGTATATTGTGGATCATCCATTGGAACACACAAAGCCTTTTACAAGACGGCTGTCTGTAAGTTCGGGGTCTTGACGTTGGCCATTCAATATATTCATCATAATCGCCAGCTCTGGGAAAGGCCATAGCAGCCGATGGTCGGTCTTTGATATATGGCGGAGGCTCTGACGGAATAATGGGTGTTGTATCTACCGCCGCTGCGGAAGAAGGCGGAAGCGTAACAGGCATCATTCCCTATGCGATTCGTGCCGGTGGAGGTGAACAAGAAAAGGTTGTCTCAGGTGTCGTTCTTGATGCTGAGCCACTTGACTCGGTGAGAAAAAGGGTATGAAAGATTAACCTCCAGTTGATCACATTCTAACTTTTATTGGCTAGGTAACGACCGTAAGTCACCTAACTTCCGCAACATTGCTATCCTGACAGAGCAAAGATCATCGTCGACTCCATGCATGACCGCAAAGTCGAAATGGCCAAACGCGCAGACGGGTTCATTGGCTTACCAGGCGGCTTTGGAACCTTTGAAGAGGTCAGTACTGGTATGGTGCCACAGCAATAACGTGATACTGATGCATGCCACTCAAGGTCCTCGAGGTTACGACATGGACTCAATTGGGCATTCATAATAAACGTAAGCCCCGGCAAATCAAATACATAATAATGACCTCAGTCGAGTATACACAGCTGTCGTGCTCGCCAACGTCCATGGATACTGGGATCCACTCCGTCTGCTGATCAATTCAGCGATAAAGGGCGGCTATATCAAGCCCGAGAACGCCCATATCGTCGTTTTCGTGGACGGCCCCGCTGACCATGCCGAGCACGATGACTATAATTGGGGGAGGGCATTGCTAGACGCATTTGATAACTGGGCTGAAGTCCAAGGACCTCCCGTGTTTGATTGGTCGCGCAGGTGGGGCGTTGAGATAACAGATACCAACAAACTGAGCGTGACATGAGTAAATCTTGTGCTCAGTCATGGCCTCCAAGGAATAGATTATGTATATATCTTATGGAACAATGTTAGCCTTACTATAACTTGGGTCGATCTTCCGGCTGGCGTCCATAAAAGTATCGATGACGGCATCAGTGACTTTTGCCTTACGCTATTGATTTTTGTGAGACGTAATCGATACAGCTTGGTTACCCAACGAACCTCCTGAAATTCAGCAATAAAATGCAGTAAGACTTCTATGCATCTTGCCTTTAGTTGACCGGTAAGCAGTCGACCAGCTCTGTAATCCTACAAAAAGATGAGGAAGGTGACACATTCGGAGTTATCGACAACGGACTTGACCAATCCTTTTCAATTCATCATCATCCTCTAGAAAGAACGTGAGATACTGGTAGCTGACATCAACTTCAGTATCTCCGCCCAGGCGGCGGTGTTCTTCCTCAGTTTCTCTTCCTCCGGAAAAACCATGTCGAGTGATTTTGTTTTTGATTCGTGAAAGGCTATCACTCATGTAGATGCTGCTATTCACATCGCTAGAACTCATTTTCGTCTGAGGTCCCTGCAAAGCAGGGAAGAACTTTGCATGAAGTAGAGTTGGTTTGGGGTATTTGAGCTTTTGTGCAACGTCTCTAGTCAGACGAAAGTATGGATCTTGATCAATGGCGCATGGAATCAAGCAGGGTACGTTGTACGCAGATCCGAATATCTGGGGAAAACTGTTGGAGAAAGATGGTGCCGCTTGTATAGCCGCGAAGTGGATCCTACCGATGTTGTCGCTGTAACGAAGCGTCAGTGGGATTCTTCAGTCTTGACAAGTAGCATACGAATCTGTGAAGCCAAATGTCGCCTTGGCTTGACTGTACGTGATCTGCTTCGATATTTTCACCACGTTTTCATAAAATGCTCCTCCAAGATAATTGAAATCTGAAAATATAAATGTTTTCTCCAGTTTGAAACCGCAGGCAATGATATCGCGGGCATTTTGACGAGCAAATGATTTTGTCTGATCCGTCTTTAGCTCGTGCTTGAAGAGGAACTTCTCGTCATCTGATAATTCAAYGGTTAAAAGTTACCGATAAAATAATAAAGGGTACAGTTACCCGTCAGTTGAATCACAAGAGGGACATCAAAGACATCCTGTAGCCACCTGAACATCGTTACGTTTGTTTCCTGAGCAATAGCCGATGTCTTACTTTGTAAACATGAATGGGACCATGTGTCCCACATGCATGTCATTACTGGGCCCTCGCCCCGTGTACAGATAGAACGGTTTTCCTTGTTCATATCTGTCAAGAATCTTGTCGAATTCTCTAATCGCCATGTTGGATTATCACAAAATTCTAAACGGCGACACCAACCTATGAGAAAAGAACATCCCACGTCTGAGAAAAATGTGAGGTCTGTGGCCAGTCAACCTCTCGAATCTCTCTAAAATGTCAGCATCAATCCTGCGRGTGCCGAATTGGACTATGAGCTTGTCGTAGTCAATTGCATTCTGTTTTCCATTTGAYGATACTGATCCCTGTACATCCCACGGAGTGACAACCTGTTCATGTCCCGTCGATGTTGCCGGTGCTGTATTCGCTTCTGGGGTAGTCATGATCGAGTCTAGATAACATAGGATTTACGTAATCCAACACTATTAAAGGCGGACAAACACGCGTGAGAAACGAGGGAATCTGCCTCATTGCCCAGCGCGGCGTTTCCAGCATCTTTCATCTTTCACTTGACTGCACCCTTACATCCCCAGCTTTCTTCCCCCCCGAAAAATGGCAGCAACTCGCACTCAACCCCACAACCCACTTCCCGCCCCTGTGGTTCATTCTGGCTTTCCTGTCTCTCAATCTAAATCCCACGTTCTAGCTGGTGTTCAAGACGCGTATTGGAGCGATGATGAGACGGTACGAGTAAGCGTGTTTGGCTGATTAGGCGCTTACCAAAAGTGGCATGCAGGAGGATGCAGAATGTCCTCTGTGCCTAGAAGAAATGGATATTTCTGATTTGAATTTTAAACCCTGTATCTGCGGTTATCAGGTAAAACCTTATATATGCTAATCTTATATGGGTAATTTATATATCGGAAAAGATTTGTCGCTTCTGCTGGCACCATATCAAGGAAAACTTGAACAAGCGATGTCCTGCGTGCAGAAGGATTTATACTGATGAAGGAGTAGAATTCAAACCAATTAACACGGAAGAGTACGCAGTCTCTTTTATTTTGTTTGATACACAAGCCGAACCAACCGGCGTCTAGCCATAAGCGCCTTATGCATCAGAAAAAGCAGAGAGACCGCGAACGCAAGGAGCTTGACACACTAGGTCGACGTCAACTAGCCAATGTCAGGGTAGTGCAACGCAACGTGGTGTACGTGGTTGGAATCGGACCCCGATTCGCCAAGGAAGAAGTACGTCAGCCTTTATTTGCCGGCTGTCAACTCTTTACACACCAACAGTTAATCCCCACTTTACGATCGGAGGACTATTTTGGCAAGTATGGCAGAATCTCAAAGATTCTTCTCGTCAAGAGGACACCTGGAGGTCGTGAACCGGTTGTTGGACTTTACATCACCTACCACCGTCGGGAAGATGCTGTACGCGCAATTGCTGCTGTTGACGGTGCTGCTTCCCCCAGCGGTGGCAGAGAGATAATGAGGGCCAGTTATGGGACAACAAAGTACTGCATGGCTTTCCTCCGAGGTGTAAATTGCAATGATCATAATTGTATGAACCTCCATGAATGGGGAGACGAGAAGGACTGTTTCACCAAGGAAGATCTAACAACATTGTTAGTTTGTTTATTCRACGACGTAAAATCTAGCTGACGTCGTACAGAAAGCATACAATTAAAACAACAGAATCAAGGACCAGAGGTGCGATTGGCAAGAGATCCGACGAGCAGGACGGTGAGTACAAGGATAGTTTTCTTGTTCGCTGCTTGACGCCGGTCTGCAGGCCTACCTCGTGCTTCTTCGTGGGCATCTCAAAAGGGGACCTTAAACCAACATGGATCTAGTGCAACCAATCGCCCAGGTCGACGCGGTCCAGTACGACAGGTTCGTGGCGGCCTTGTCAGTGTACAGCAGTCTGGTAGCGATAGTCGGGCTTCCGGATCAAAGGTGCACGACAAGAAGATGGTAGTTAGTACGACGACGAAGCCTCCTTCCCAAGCTTCGTCGCGTCCGGCTACGCCTGCAAGTGCTGTCTCTGCTCATCGGCCGGCAACGCCACCTGATGTGAAAACGTTGCGAATAAAAAAGGATTCGCCTCATTTATCYCATTCCCCTGCCCCGTCTACCATGGCAGATTCGGATCATTGGTCTAGCTCCCAGGATGTCCTTTCCCCAGCGGTCCCGTCTGCTACAACGGATATTGTTGAATCATCTGTYCCTTCAACGCCTGCTGTACCTCCTGGTATTCCTCTAGTGCCACCCGGCTTGACTGCACCACCCGGTATACCGGTACCTACTCGCCCTCCGCGTATTGAATCTGCATCCCCTCAAACGCCATTATTGTCTTCTCATACATCCTATCAAGTGTCTAATGCCGCTCGAGCGTTGATTGACGACATCAAGGCGCGCCGGGAAGCTGCGCCTTCATTGATAGTGAATCCCAGCCCTTTCCCAGATTTCGATAGGACCTTGCAAACATTAAGCGGTGGAGATGATGGGGGATTTAGTTTCAATTTAGATCCCAAGCTAGCGCATGAAGGCCGAGATTACGAAGACCAATTATCCAGATTCGAAGATGAACCAAACAGTCCCTTCCAAGCATATACAGACGCTCTTCCTCTACGTTCTGCAGTTACCCGTCCACCTGGAACGTTTGTGCCTCCGGGACTTCCATACCTTCAACTTCAAGACCATTCGAGATTTGATTCTCATCGACACCCTATACCACCTGTCGAGCGGCAGCAAAGTGCATCCAGCTACATGGGTAGTTTTAACCCATTTTCGGACTCCAATGACGACCCTGTTTCTTCCATGAATGCCCCAGCTCAACGCAGTTCTGTAGATGACGACAGTAGCCGAAAGATGTCTCGATTTGGTTTTGCTCGAGGAAGACAGAGCTCTACGACTACGTCCTCCCCTCTTCACACSTCCTCTCCCATTAGTGCCAATTTCAGCGAAAGTCACTCAATACTTACTCCGACTGATGCATATCAGGTCTCACAGACGTGGTCGCTTCCTCCAAGACAAGATTATTCATACTCACATCCTAATTCTGCCATGGGCTCCCCTCTTGTTCAGCTTGCACAACCGCACTCCATTCAATCCTCGCAATCGCCTGGACGTTTTCATCCGTTTGATGCCACTGACTCCACTGTTAACGCGGGCTTAAGCGAGGCACAACTCCGGGAATTTATCCAATCCAGTCGTGAGCGCGCGAGCTCCTCTAATACTTTGAACAACTCAAGTATGATTATTCCTTCCGAGAGACTAGCGAGGACTTACTTGAGCCAGAAATTGAACAGAACACGTCAATGAAATTCCCGTTTAACGATCCCGCTATTATGTCCGCTAGCGTTGGAGTTGCTCTCGCCGAGAACGGCTATGCGACATACGCGGCACCGCCAGGCCTTACGCTTCCACCTGGTCTTGCTCATAGCGCAACCATGAACGATAGTTTCAGGACCTCGAACATTCAGGGATCGACAGATGGTGAGTTTTTTACCTTGAAATTTAAGGGGAGGGAGGTCAGTATACCAAGTGCCGTGCTTCTTCAGTGCGGAATGTACAGTATCGGTTGTGATGGACCGTCCAATCTGCAATTACCTGTTTCGCGTTCCTTCAGTCATAGGATTCCGATTGGCGAGCCTTCGAGGTGCGGTGATAATTAAGGCTCAACTATCTCCCTCCCCTTGGTATGGCTTCAAGACTTCTGTCAACTGACTTATTCTTTTTGTGCTGGAATGCATAGAGGTATCTGAAGGCAACTCGGATCCTCCAAATACTTTCTCCACTGTCGACTTTCCTGCTCTAACTGCCCACACTCCCCAAGAGCAATTTGTCGCTGGTGACGCAGCACCGAGTCAACAGGACGATAGGGCTCGAGAAAAGGCGGAACTCAAGGCGGCTAAAAAAGCAGCCGCAGCCGAACGAGCCGCCGAACGACAGAGAATTGCTCAAGAAAAAGCAGCATTGAGGGCAGCGGAGAAGGCGAAGGCGAGTCAAGAAAAGGCAGCCGAAAAGGAAAGATTAGCAGCGTTAAAGGCAGAACAGGAAAAGGTGGAAAGGGATAGGATACAGAAGGAGAAGGAGGAGAGAGCACGCGCAAAAGCTGAAATTGAGCGCCAACTTCAGCTAGAAAAGAGCAAGACTACCATACCACCCGTCCCCGAACCAGGAAAATCCGACGGTAAAAAAGTTGCCGATAAGGTTTCTGATGGGCAAAAACGCTCTGACGTTACACCTGTCAAYAAGATGGGACGTCAGATTCATGGATCGAAAGTGCACCAGTCGGTTGTGGAACCTCCGACGGTAGCCGAA
Organism: Amanita brunnescens Koide BX004; assembly: GCA_001691785.3. Classification (NCBI taxonomy): domain Eukaryota; kingdom Fungi; phylum Basidiomycota; class Agaricomycetes; order Agaricales; family Amanitaceae; genus Amanita; species Amanita brunnescens. The sequence continues at coordinate 58,455 of JNHV02000016.1, read as the reverse complement.
CCAGCGCCGCTCTTATCCAAGAAGCCGAAGAAGAATAAACCAGTCGCGAAACCACTCCGTATTGTTAAAGAGGGAGATCAGACAGAGGACGCCACATCTTCAGTTCCTTCACCTTCCGAAGTACACCCAGTATCTGCCATCAGCGTGAACACAACAGCTTCTGTTCTTCGCTCCCAATTATCGGAACGAAATTCTCCTACCCCACTGGAGGAGATTTTTGATGAGCTAGATATATGCTATCCTTGGATGGATCTCGTCAATCACCCGTTCTTCGATTCCAACAAAGTGAATCCCGCTGCGAAAATGCCGCTTGAGTATGGACCCTTGGTACATGCTCTTTCTACACTATCGGTCGGAGGGGGCTCCTTCGCCAATAACATGCCTTCTGGTTCGATTGATAATGCCGTCTCTTCCTTTCAACAACTTCTCGAGACGCTGACACAAACTATATCGGACCTACTGCGACTTCTTCCTCGCACAACTTGGGATGACAGCTCCTCATTTGATGGCGTCTTGCGTGATATGCTCAAAGGCGACGATTTTCTCGATGACGCAGGTGAAGAGGGACATAATAAGGAGGACGAAGTTGCTGCTCTGACGCTTGCTCTGGAACGCCGTGCTCGGTGGATGGAGGTGCAATTATCCAAACTAGAGGAGCTACACCGCGATATCAACTTGGCGGCAGTAAGAGCTGTCCTTTCATTTAACGACAATGGATGGGACAGGAATGGCTTCTTGCCGCGCATAAGCAATACCTTACGGCGTTATGATGGAATCGGAGTTGTTGAAGATGGTAAAGTGTTGAGGCCAATGTCCATTGATGAGTTGGAGAAGAAGTTGATTGTTGCGAGAGAAGCAACCGTGTTCGCTGAGACGGAAGTGAAAGAGGCAATGGCAAACATACAATGCTGTAAGCCCCTTTCGGATTATTATTACTAGCTATTCTTCGCTTTTTTATCTACGATGTATATCTGGATACAACTGCAGAAAGCGTCAGTTGAAACGGTTGGCCAAAATTGCAACCAGGTCTATTTACCTTGCCCGGATTCATAATATTAAGTGGATCGATGGTTCTCTTAATCCACCACATGAGCTCCACGGTACCCTCGCCCAGCTCATTTGCTAGATACTCTTTCTTTCCAACGCCTACGCCATGCTCACCCGTGCCTTGAAATTTGTTAGCATATTTCTTTGTATATTCTAAATAGCTTACATGTTCCATCGAGCGAGATTGCACGCTCAACCAACCGGTGGACAGCGTCGGCTGTGGCCCTGAGCTCCTCCGGTCTAAATAAAATCAATGCATGGAAGTTACCGTCCCCAACGTGGCCCACTATTGTGCTTCTCAAGCCTGCGTTCGCTAAATCCTCTTTCGTCTCACGGACTAACTGAGGAAGTCGTGAAACAGGCACGCTTCGATTATTGAGCATGACGTCTTAAAAATGAAAGCATGCCTACCAAACATCTGTAGTCCAGCAGCGGGTTCCAGGGAAAGCTCCCAAGCTTGACATAAGTGCATATTTGCGATTTTGCCACATATTCTCTGCTTCTTTGTCCGTACCTGCGAACCGGAAACCAGAACCTTGGTGCTTCTTCGCAAGTCGTTCCACCGTCTTTGAAGTGAGCTTGATGCATGTATCGTCGCCTTGAATTTTGAAAAACAACGTGTCTTTCGCGGGATATGGGTTATCAACAATACCAGCTGCATTGATCGCCTCCATCACTTCAGCATGTAAGCAAGGATATTATCCTGCGAAGGAAGAACGCACTGTGGTCATCTAACAACTCGATACATTCTATACAGCCCAAATCATTATCGAAGGTTCATAATTCTCTTGATCGCGAGACGTACGGATATGTGGCCCATGCGGCGTATTCAAGATCTCTTGTACTGCGCTGACAGCATGCTCAACGTCCGGAAACTGAGCCATAGCAACTTTGGTGGGTAAAAGAGGTGCCAATCTCAAAGTGGCTAAAACAGTTTAGATTTGTCACTAGACGGAGTCGAAAACAACTTGCCTTCAGTAATAATACCCAACGTGCCCTCAGCACCAATGAAGAGCTTTGTCAAGTCGAAACCCGATGCTGATTTTCTAGCACGTCTTCTTGTCTTAATGACCTCTCCATTTGGAAGCACTACTGTCTGGTTTCATGGGCGTCAATATGTTATCAACAGAAGAATGAGGCACAAACTAGGTTCAAGAACCATTCACCGCGAGCTGTTCCGTAGCGAACCGCGTTTGCTGTCGAGCCATTGGGTCAAGGAAGTACATTCAGAGAAAAGCTGATCTTACTTCCGCTACATCCTGTGCCGATCATGCCACCTATTGTCTAGCATATATAAGTGGGAAAAAAGGTAGTTCCGATGGAATCATACCGCGCCCGGGCCGGGGTCCAACTAAGGAAGTGGTAATAATCTTATGCGCAGCAGAGTAGGTAGCTGCTCACAGGGAAGAATAATGGAACGCCTTGAGAGCGAAGGGTTTCATTGATATCTTCCCATCGAGCACCAGCCTGACAGGTCAGGTCAGAGTCTGCTTCTACAGTCGAGTTCAATATATAAGACCTTGAACAAGAATTATCAGTTATTACCATTTATCTTGAGAATACGATTCATGTCTGACATATCCAAACATATACTTCCAGAAGGGTACTGTTATCATTTTAGTGGCTGTAGTTACACAAAGCAAATCAGATACCCCAGAAAAGTGCCCTTCAAGGCTTGTTGCTCCACTATACGGGACGACAGGAACCTTGTATTTGCGCGCAATGTTGACAATCGAAACGACGTCAGCAGTGTTCATGGGCCGGACCTGCAGAGCATTATAACGGGTCGAGTTCACATTTTCGAAGCAGAAATAACGACATACAATGACAGAATGCGATGAGGCTGGATGATAAGARTTCTCGGACGAGCCGTATGCACGAAGTACGCTTGGATCTGTGACGACAGCGTTTGGTTGAGGAAAGGTATTGTGCAGTTCTTTGATAGCTTGCGACAATTCTCGAGGAGATGCATACTCTTTCTCATGATGTTGAATCTGTTGCATCGGCTGTAGACATTTTGTGTGAGATTCAAGAACAAGAAAATGTATTCATCGCGTACGAAGAAGTATGAATCAACCAGCTGGGTCGCTCCGACCATAATAACGGCATAAGTGAAGGATTGCAAGATGATTCGAGTGCTTTGGGTGCCCGCAAATCTAGYTGACCATGGAGAAAATCGAGCAAACGTCGGCTGAGAAGCGAAGGGACGCGAGGGGGGGCGGAGGCGCAGAAAATAGCGGAGCATGTCTGTCGCGTGTCACAAATCACGATCGCCTTTCTTCCATGGACTCTCTCGATAGCCTGCTTCAACAGCGCCTCGCTCAGCTCAAGTTCGTCCCTTGTCTCTTCTGCCGCTCCGCACGCTTCTCATCTTTCTAAGATCCATTGCAGACCGCCGAAATGAACTATTGCGCGAAATGTACCATATGATGCGCCGCCGCGACTCGGCGGGCTATGTATTCGCCTTGACTGATCAGCACGAAGAACAAGATTTGCACCTCTTTCTTCAGCGCTTYGATCTATCTAAGTAGTATGACGAATTAATCCTTCCTCTATTCGATTGCTCAACATTGAACTCAAGTCCAGACTCCGGTTCAATAGTCAACTTGGGCGAGAACGAGCTATTTGCTCATGAAGAGGACCAGGAATCACCCCAGACACTGCCTGGAGAAATCTCAGCCGTTTCCCCAGCGGTGCAGGTGGAAGTCATGGCCGAGGAGCAAGTCGATGCCAGAAGGGGTTCACCAGATGAAGTCGTGAAACCAGCGCTGGGGCCGAATGTTACATCCACTCAACTCTACCCTCAGCGCATTCCTGAGAATGAATCTGACGATGAACTCGACCTTTTTGGTTCATATCACCGTAAGCCAACGCCACAGTATGCCGAGACTATTCCAGAGCCCGCCACAACGTCGCCTGAACCTGTAACCGTAGACGATGACCTAGCTGACGGAGAGGGAGACATAGATAACGAGGATGTACCGGAGGATGACGCGTTTGATTTGCCAGAAGACATCATCGTTGGTCAAACGGATATTGACCAAGATGATGTGGACAATAACCAGGCTGATGAGACCATAGAGGACGACCGAATGTCTATTGATCAAGTTGACGAAGCAGAGGATCATCAACAGTCATCGCCACAGTACGAAGATGCTAGTCACCTCTTGGACACTTCAGATGAAGCTTTGTCCGTGACTCCGAAAGAAGTGGATGACAGAATGGATACTCAACCTGATGTGGTTCCTGCAACTCAGCTGAAAGCTCCCATCTTCGCAGAATCGCTTTATCCATCCGAACCTTTGAATCTTGTGTCAAATAAGGCGMCAAGGCCAATTTTTGTTCTTGGTCCTATAGCACCGCTCAAAGCCTACAACTATGCATTTGACTCAGAAGGCAACATTTCACCGACTAAAGAAGCTGAATTGTCTTCACCAGCAACGTTACTACGTAGTGGTTCGCATACAAAGTACTCRCTCCCACCTCTGAAATCGTTGCCGGCTGAGTATAATCGAAAGAACAAATCGAAGCAACGCAAGCGGGAGAAAGAGAGAGAAAGGAACGATGCGAAGAGAGATACCAACGACTGGACCCCAACGGGATTAAATAAATGGGCTGCGACGATCAACGCCAATCCGGTATGGAAGAAGGTCTCACGAGCAACAAAATCCCTTAGCTCACGAGAGTGGGCAGTAAGTCGTGCCCTTTTTACGACGCTACCCGTCTTGACTAGTTACGCAAGGTGGCCATGGGAGAATTACGTTTGATTCGCGCCGTCGACCGTATTGAATCACTCAAGGATGCCGGTCGCTGGAGCTTTCGACAACCGAAAAAGCAAAGGGGCGTAGGTGGATTAGTCAAAACACATTTGGATTACTTGCTGGATGAGATGGTAAGTTACTAAATCGCTGGGTCGACACTGTTTTTATCGTGGCAGAAATGGATGCGCATTGATTTCCGGGAAGAGCGCAAATGGAAAATGGCACTTGCTTACAATCTGTCAACATCCGTCCTGGAATGGCATGCTGCTGGAAGTTGGAGCGAAAGGTTTGCGAAGGGCATTACCGTTCGTTGGAAACGTCCGTTACCTGTGGATAGAATGGATTTGGGTGAAAGTCTGACAGGAGAGTCAATGCAGTCAGAAATATATCAGCCGCACGAATTACACAAGACGTCGTTATTGGGCCTTGACTACGGCTCTGATGACGACGATGACGAAGAGCAGGATCGAGAAGTTATTGACGCCCTGCAGCCTTCGTCACTACTTGAAGAAGCTTTTGATACACAGACTGGAGTCGTAGATGCAGAAGATATTTCCATGGTGGCTCAGCTAAAGACGGAAGAGGCAGAGGATCAGTCTATTCTGGGAGAACTTGGCGCACCGGTTCTTGATTCTCAAGATACGCCGCAAAGCGACGGTTCCAGCCTGAGTAACGGGGCTCCTGGGCTAAAGCCGACTTGTCATGATCCAATGTGGGGATCAAGCTCGGTTTCACAGCCTGGTGAGCGCGATGTATGTCTCGGATCCACGAAATTGAGTTCAAAAGCGACTGTTTACGCTCCTGTTCGCGAGCGCGTTGCCCAATCAGACGAACAGAAACTCTTTCTTAGTCTTTCAGATCTGCACATTGATGATCCATCAATAGTGCAAAATCTTGAGATGAAAGATGAAGCACTTTTCCCTCCTGAACTCTCAACGGTTTTCCCTGATTTACAGCCTTTGGAAATGCTCGACGTTGCACCTGCCGTTATTCCTGCCGCACAGGAAGGTCGCAAAAAGTCGGAAAGAAGAAGTGACAAGGATGATCCTAATAAAAGGGCAGAGGATACGACGTACTCAAAGTTGTTCCCCGCAAGTCGATTCATGCGAACAAAGCCTACATTACTTGGTCCCCTCCTCCCATCAAAGCGTTGGAAAAATGGTTCATGGGACCCTATTGAGGAGGCACCCATCGTTGCAGACGTCGATGGCGTTGCAAAGACTAGTGAAGAGCATTTTAATGGTCAGTGGCTAATGATATCTCTTTGTCGGTTCGACTTACTCTGGCATAGAACTATTTGAGAATCGTACAAACAACGCTGCGGCAGCCTTCTGGCAAGCAGCAGCGATGAAGGGAGGAGATCCACGTAGAAAACCCAGTGACCACACGTGGAGTCCGAACGACGACGCATTACTCAAGTCATTCATTGATAAATATCCCTACAATTGGTACCTCATAGCTGAGTGCTTCAACGCTTCTCGGGTGACTATATCAATGGACAAGCGTTCACCTCGGGATTGCTTAGAGCGTTGGCGAGAAAAATGGGGCTCAGAACTTAGGCTTCGACAAACGGAAGCCGGCGCCGCGTCCACGGAAGGGATTACATCACCATCAACTGGCCAGAGTCAGATGACTACGCGTGGCGTGAAAAGACAGGCAGGCGCTAGTATTCTTAGCCCGACGAACGGCATCGCAGCGCCTAGCGCAGAACCCAGAAAACGTAGGCGGCACCTCCTGATGCAGGACACTATCCGCAAGTATACCAAAAAGAGGATCGAGACTTTACAAAAAGCCAACGGTGAGTTCATACACATAATTGGACGCAAATTTACTGTGTATATAGCTCAACGCAAACCATCTATAATTCATGAAACACATGGACAATACGCGAAGTTGCCCAAGCTTTCGCCTGCTGAGCTGATACGTCTAAAAGTGGAACGCGATGCTCGAGAGCACCAGGAGTTGCTTGCCCGAAAGGTTATTCAAGCTAGGTTATCCCAGCAGGCAAGTTTACTTCCGCTCTCGTCAGGCTTGCCTGACCGTTTCAGGGTCCTCAAATACTTCAGCCGCAACAGCCGCAGCCGGCCACGCAACAACAATCGCCGCTCCAACAGCAGGGAACGCCCCAGCAACAACAGTTGGCCGCGGCGAGTACGATAGCGCGACCGCCGAGCATTGGCATGCCCGCTACGCAAGGAGTGCCACAGATACGAACACAGGTCAATATCTCGCAGCAACAACGGATCGCAGCAGCGCTGGCGACGGCCAACGCCAGACTGTCGCCGCAGCAAATGCAGGTGCAGGGCAGGGCAGTTGGACAGGGGACGCAGCAGGGGCAGGTGGCTGTTGGGACGGCGGGGACGAACAGCAGCAGCGGAGGATCGCCTCGGGGATACTATGTCGGAGGGATGACTGCGGAACAGCTGAGCCGATTGCAGATGCTGGTGAGTGAGAACAAGGTGTGAGAATAAGTGTGAAGGGACTGACTGGGACAGGCGGGTGGATTTCCCCAGTAGGAAGGCAGTAGTTAGTGTGTGTGTGATAGCATAGTTGATCTGCTCGTCTCGTCTCGTCTCGTTTCGTTTCGTCTCTGCCGTCTTGTCGTCCGCTCTTTAAATACCAGCATTGTCCTGCGCAACCTCGCCATGGCCCGTCTCCCGTATGATCCGCTCCCTTTGACTACTGACGACCTTCCGGCAATCGCCCTCTACAACTCCCTTCCGTCCCCCGATCCCCATGTCATCTCCCGCTCCGCCTCGTCAAACTTGCCTGAGCACCCCCCGGAGCCCCTGCCTCTAGGTTCCTCCCGGCCCCGCTTCCTCGGCCCAGCTCTCTACGAGGACCTTTCCCACCCCCGCGATTCCTTCGCTTCTTCCCTTCCCTCCCCAACCGGTGGCTCGGACTATACCTCGTCTCTGTATGCCCTTAACGATCCGGGTACTAGCCCGTACAGAGACGATTTCCCTTCTGGCACTGTGCCCATGTCGCCCACTGGCCCATCACGCTTTCTGGAAGAGAAAAACGCGACGTATGATCCTCCGCGCTCCAAGTCGCATCGCATCGCCCTTTTGCTCATTGTTCTTGCCGCTCTTATCATTGTAATTGTAGCTGTTGTCGTCCCTATTTACTTTATCGTCATCAAGCCCAAGACAAGCGCCGGATCTAGACTTGTTAACACTTCACCCACAATGACAGCTAGCGCCACCCCTACTCCGGTTGTCACCGGCGGCGACGGGAGCATCATCACGATGGAAGACGGCACCACCTTTACCTATAGTAACAAGTTTGGTGGTTATTGGTATTTTGACGAGAACGACCCATTCAATAACGGCGCGCGAGCTCAGTCGTGGACCCCTGCCTTGAACGAAACATTCAACTATGGCATCGACAAGATCCGAGGGTAAATCGCTCAGTAGCTTTTGTTCCCCCATCTCATTTTTTCTCTAGCGTGAATCTTGGAGGTTGGTTGAACACTGAACCCGTATGATTCTAGTATTTCTCTCCTGACATCCTACTGATTGATCCTTTAGTTTATGCAAGTATCTTCTACCACATGTCCAACCAATTACTCATTTTCTTTTTCAGAACTCCTGCTTTGTTCGAGCCCTATGCAAATGCCGCGAATCCTGCCATCGACGAATGGACCCTTAGTCTTAATATGGCGGCTAACGGAGGACTCCAACCACAACTTGAGAACCACTACCAAACGTTCATAGTACGTCCTAATTCTCGCTCGCGACGAGAAGGACGCTCAAATTGACAATAGACGGAACAAGACTTTGCCGAGATTGCCGGAGCGGGACTCAACTTTGTTCGTATTCCTTTGCCTTACTGGGCCATAGAGGTGTGGGACGGGGAGCCGTTCCTTCCCAAAGTCTCGTGGACGTGAGTGTACCGGCTCCCTGCCCGAATTGCCCTTGAATGCATTTCTAGTTATTTCTTGAAAGCCATCCAATGGGCACGAAAGTATGGATTACGTATCAACCTTGACTTTCATGCCGTTCCTGGCAGTCAAAATGGTTGGAACCATTCCGGCCGTTACGGAACAATCAACTTCCTCAACGGTCCGATGGGTTACGCCAATGCTCAGCGATCCCTTGACTACATCCGCATCTTGGCAGAATTCATATCGCAGCCCCAATATCGTGACGTCGTAACTATATTCGGTATCATCAATGAACCTGCCGGAAACCTCATTGGCCATGACGTGCTTGCAAGCTTGTGAGTTGCGATCGGTTGATCTGAATCATGCTAATGCGTACACAGCTACGTAGAAGCCTACAACATAATCCGTACGGCGAGTGGGGTTGGAACCGGAATGGGGCCCTATATCTCCATGCATGACGGATTTAGTGCTAGGGCCGCATGGTACAACTTYATTCCAAATGGCGACCGCCTAGCGATCGATTCGCACCCTTACGTCTGCTTCGGAGATCAGTCGGCTAACCCCATTCAAGCGTTTGCACAAGTGCCCTGCCAACAATGGGGCAACCAGGTTAACGCATCCATGGGCGGTTTCGGATTGACTACTGCAGGGGAGTTTAGTAATGCTCTCAATGATTGCGGCCTGTATGTAAACGGCGTCAATCAGGGGACGCGCCTTGAAGGCACCTATCCTGATTTTAATCAAGTTATCGGTGACTGCGCGCCGTGGTTGGATTGGCAAAGTTGGAATCAAGATCTGAAAACGGGCATCATGCAATTCACACTCTCCAGCATGGACGCTCTGCAGGTGATCTCCCTTCGATTCTTTCTCCATACCTCAGCTTAACGAAATTTAAGAACTACTTTTTCTGGACATGGAAGATCGGCAATTCCAGTGTCACCGGCACAGTCCAGGCACCGGCATGGTCTTATAAGCTCGGACTTGACAATGGATGGGTACCTCTCGATCCTCGGCAGGCTGATGGTGCGTGTGGCAACACTAATCCATGGACACCTCCATTGTTATCTTGGCAAACTGGAGGTGCCGGCGCTGGCAACGTGCCTCCTGGAGTAGCAAATACTTACCCTTGGCCACCCGCCAATATAGCCAACGGTGGTCCAGTTAATCAGCTTCCTGCATACAAGCCAACTGGCCCTATTCCAACACTACCTCCTCCGGCATTTCCAAATGCAGGAAATGGCTGGAACAACCCAGCGGACCAGGTTGGCATGGACGTTGAAGTACCTGGTTGCCAATACCTTGATCCCTGGGTTGGAAATGCTGCGCCACCCGTACCACTGTGCCCTGGGGCCTAAACCTTTCATTTCATTTCAACTGGGAACAAACTAGTATTTCGTGGCGTCGATATATCATTTCTATAGCGGACACTTGTAGTTTATTCCACCGGTTACACTTAGATTAGGCTACTGCTCATAATGCTGTACCTATATACATCAGAAAGCGTTTAATGTTCCCCCGATGTAGTAGCATAGCGATCTTCGAGATCCTCTTGACCACCAAAGCCACCCTCAAAGTCTTTGTCGAGACYATTCTGCCGCTTATCACTGTCACTTTGGCTCGCTGCGTCCGTTTGTCTCTTGATAGCAGCAAGCTGTTCCTGCTCCTGCGACAAGCAGAGTCAGCTTCGGTGTCTCACATGGAGCCAGACATACCTTTGCATGTGCATATCGCGCTTCCTCCGAAAGTTCCTTTCCCTTCCACACACCGTCCTATGGTCTCATTGCATGACGAAACGTCTCATGGTAATCCGGTCCACTTACCTGCGCAGTCGTTCCGGATGACATAGTTTTGTTTATCAACGACGTCAGTGAACAACAAACTGTCTTGAGCTCCAAACACAGTTTTGCAACTGCGCATTCGCCGCATTCACAAACGTAAAATAAGATTATAATTACGGCTTGGCCAACGATCGACGCAAAACAGCCGATTGTTGACCGTTGACCGGGACCGGTCACCAGTGACCCGTTGAACTTAGTTACTAATACTTGATATATCCACTCGGCACGTGACCGACGCGATGGTCATAAACGACGCGCGACGCGTCTTGGTCTCCGAGTCATCATGCCTACCAGCATCCAACGGACATACGCTGGACGTAGCAATCGTAAACGACCATTATCTGAAGATGCAGCCCCGTCTCTCCCTGCCAAGCGTCCCCGAATACCCGGTGGCGCAAGACCCCCGCTGAAACCAAGAGAGAACAAGCAGAGCGAGAAGCGGAATCTAATTCAACTGCATTTTTGTACCGATCGGCCCATTCTAAGGACGTGTCCTTTGTGCTCGCTATCGTATACAAAAGGGGCACCAGACGATGAAGCGCTCCATATCGCCCATTGCGCTAGGGTGCAGAAAGGGATGGAATGGGGAAGGGAAGAGGAGAGGGAAAGCACAAAAGCGGGCGTGACAGAAGCYGCGACGGGGCTAAAGCTGAAGAGTGGCGTTAGGGGAAGGATAATATCTTTCAGAGCCGATGTCGGTGGAAGAATAGGATCAAAGGTGAGCCCTCAAGACATACACAAACTTATCTGACGCTGGGCAGGTTGCAACCCTTCTAGAGACCATCAATCTAACACTATCTGCGCCGCCATTAACTGCGGATACCATGCGTAAATCCAGACTATATCTATTCCTCGTGCCATATCAAACAAAGACGAATCATTCGCGCGAGAAGATCGTAGGTTGCGTCGTCGCGCAGCACATTGAAACCGCTATGGCAATTGCTACGCCCAATAATTCTAGGTGTCAATCATCTCCGGACAAGTCGCAAACTTGTGAAACCTCRGCAGACGCTGCGTCGCTTGTGGTGGTGGACACAGGCATGGGGATATTTTGCCGTCCTGAACCCCTCTCCACGCCAATGGGGATCCCGCGACTGTTCGTGGCATCCACGCATCGAAGACAGGGTGTCGCAACTAAATTATTAACTGCGGCAGCCAAGACATTCATCCATGGATACGAGTTAGATCCACGGAAGGGTGAAATTGCTTTCACGCAACCAACTGGAGATGGAAAGGCCGTCATGTTCAAATGGGGAAGTGGAGGAGTCCGAATATATGAAGAATAGGAGACTAGGCATGCATGATTTAGCGTGGTATCACATTGATACATGTAGAAACGTACATGGGATTTCATACCAGGTATATAATAGATTCGAACATAGATGCGATGACGGGGCGAGCGAGACACACCAGAGCACACGCCAGGCCGATGCAGAGAGCGACGAGGAGGAAAAAGTCGCGTGCTAATGTCAAGTCTGTCACTTCAAGGGGAGCTCAATTTTGGGCCCAACTCACACATCGGAATCCCAGCCGTTCCTTTGGGGCTCGGCTTGTGCGCTGCACGCTTGCCCTTGCCCTTTGCAACCGCCGCCTGGCCTGGGCTTGAGTTCCCCTGTCGGCGTTTGCGCCGAGCACCTCGGCCGCTTCTCAATTCCAGGTGATTGAGCCGCGGGGAGTTGTCTGCAAGGCTGTAAGCCTGAGTAACCAACGTATTCCCCCCTTCGTTCCTCGTTCCTGCACGCATGTTCCAGGGCACCATCGGAGTCGAAATAGAAACGGATGAAGAGTCCGTTTCCAGGCCTAGAAAGTCGTTGAAGTCGATATTGGACAGAGTTTCGGAGAGAATGGAAGAGTCGACTGGTACGACGGAGTCGGACGCGCTGGATGTCCCGCAATCAGACTTGGCGGCGGCGTTGGACAAGGACGGGGGTAATACGCGAGCAGAAAAGCGTTCGGCCTTGGACATGTTGTTTGGGGGTGTCCAACGCGAGGTTGATCTTTCACGTGCTCACAAGGTACATAATCACTAGTAATTCGGTCCTTCGCATAGCGTATCCAAAAACCTCTTGAGATCCGCTTGCTCAATCTCAATGATGCTCGTGTCAAAAGTCCCATGCCTTGTCCGTGCATTACATCGCTCTTTGGCATCAAGGAAGGCGAGTCCAAATTCACTAAGGTCCAGACATCAGTATCTCACGAAAGAGGTACGTCATAAGCGCACTTTTTCCGTACTTCGCCGAAGTCGAGCGCAGCCATGACTCCAACAACAATGTACGTCTGTGTCTTTTCGTTCAAGCATGCGACAACAAAAGGTAGACTCTCCTTCTTTGACCTTGCGCYGACATTTGCCCCAGGAATACGATCGCGCAAAGCATCCACAAGCCATAACGCCAATCGTGAAAGTACGCCAGGCTGTGAAAATAGCTCAAGATTGGGGCCTTGAGAAAGTACGACGACCCGATGATTCCTCATTTTTCGAATGTCTTGCTTGTCGATAATAGACGTTCCTTGTTGGATAATTGAGCGGTGCAGTGACATGGAAAGCTTCAAAGCTTCTTGAAGCTGGTTCACGCTAGGAGATATAAATACGGAATCCCAGCATATTGGATCAATTTAACGTACTTGCCCACTGCATCATATGCCGCCCAATAGTTTTGTATCCACCACCGCTCTTCTTGAGAGGGATCATTATACTCATCCAATCCATGTGATTCGTTGTCTTGCCTGCGGGAAAGTTCTTCGTCTCGTCTCTTGTCTACACCATGCTTGTCGCCCTCCCAGATCTTTCCCCGACCAAACCATTCGCCTCCGTTTCGCGTTCCTTCGATTTCTATTTCCATCCGCACGCCTTTAGCTACATCTAACAGAGTATTGATTGCTTCAACGGCGTCTGCAGCAGAAAGAGGTTGCGTGCGATATCCATAGCAGCGCATGAAGGATGGATATGAAAGTTCCACGAGTCCGTACTCGGGGGCAACTTCGTTTAGTTTATCAACTAACGTACGTTTAAGGTCCATGTCCATGTGAGCGTAAGTTTGTTGTGTTTGCGGTAGGGAGAAGCTAACGAAAATGTGTTTCAGAAGACAATAATAAATTGAGATCGAGCACATTATACCCCATTTTTGCCAACAAACCCGTTAGCCGTTTGCGGCCGCGCTCCTTCCAGATGCCAAGCTTGCTGGCAACATAGCTGGAATGATACATTGCATCGTAGAGCGTCCAATGCCTGAACAGAGTAAATCGCAATTCATCCGTTGGCCTGACGCTGACATCATCGGGGTTGAGTGATATGAGGGAGTGAGAGTCGTGGATGCTTGTCACAGGAGCGTTCAGCCTGGACACTTCATCGTAGTACAGCGCGTGAAACATTTCATATTTTTCACGGGAGATACGGGAGTAACAATATTGGTAGGTGAGGCCAAGAATAGCAAGCCTAGCCAATCAGTTGAGCGAAACAGAAGACGCAACTTAACTTACCAGAGGAGATCATTGTCAGTGCGCTCAAGTACAGTGGCCAGGATGTATATTGCGCCTGATGCACTTTGGCCATAATATGTTCCGGACATATAGTACTTGTCCATGCGCTGCAGATGCTCGTCACGGTCCTCTTTCAACATGCGCTTTGGTCTCTACAGGAGAAATCAGAAATCAACAGAGTGTCGTACCCTAGGCATACCGATTGCGTTCCGTCCTCGGAGGACAGACGCCGTTTCTTCCTGCCTCGAGGGCCATCCCCGCCCAGCTTCCTTTTCCTGAGTGAATCATCATAACCATCTTCTTCGCCATCGCCATCGCCGTCCTCCACGGCCACATCCTCGTCCGACCCTTCATCGTCCGAATCCAGCTCGGGCTCAAACTAGCCAAATACATCAAGGATGGCGGTCCAAGTGGTTATCCAGAATGCTTGCCTGTAATGCCTCCCATGACTTCTTCACGTCCTCTAGCTTCTCCGCTCCTCCATCGTCCCAAACTACGATCCGGTCCCCGTTCTCACCCACACCAAACAAACTGGGCAAACTTAGTGGACGTGCCGAATCTATGATATGTATAGATACTTGGGGGTCAAAGTCGCCGAACCATTCGGAAGAAGGTAAATCCATGAGGCCCCCCATATTGATGAGGAAAAGAGTATGGAGCTGATCGATAAATGAGCCAGGAACATAAGTGACACATAGTAATCAACCTCCGCAGTAAGTCTTAGCTCCTCCCGCAGTCGCTCTAGTTCGTCGAGACCCGACACGGGTATGATCCTGTAAATGACATCGTCCTGCCGTAGGAGATCGGCCAGCATATGGGAGGCACAGAGAGCATCGACGTCCGTTGCGGCGAGAATAACGACGGAGGACGCTGAAGATCGCGGGGAGCGCCTGTGAGCGGCGAGGATATTAGAATACGCGTCTGCATACGAAGCTCGTCCGTTGGCGACGTGCGGAGGAGGGAGGTACATTGCTTGTGACGGTCACATGCCACGTGATACGCGTCGCCAAGACCGTGGACTTTCTATATTTGGATTGGATGATCGGGTGGAACATATTCCTTTAGTCTTGGTCAGTGCGCTGACTGTACGTCCCCTATTTATACGGCGTTCCATTTGAAACTGTCTCCCCAACCCCCGGTTCATTTACCATGGTACGTTCCTCGTACCTGTCTCTGCCAATCATCGTTAATGTGCGGTAGCCATGTTTATTACCTCGGTCAGGAAATTCAGAGAGAGACCCGTTGGGCGCCCGTCGCTTTGATACCGTCTCATTTTCAGAGGCGCCCAGAATCAAGCCACGTTTCCACTTTCCAAGTGATCCCACCGGCGGCCTGTCCAGTAGTCTTACGTTATCTCCTCTTGAGCGAATCCCTATCGAACTTGTGCAGAAAATTTTTCTGCATTGTCTCCCTGGAGATGAATACACGAGGCCGGATCATCGCTCTGCCCCCCTCCTACTTACCCAGGTTTGCTCTTCATGGAGGCATGTCGCTCTGACGACCCCCCGGCTTTGGAATTCGTTGTGGATCCAGCTATCTCGTAACAATGTGGACCGGCGCCTCAACACAATGGAAACATGGCTTCGCCGCTCCGCGGCTTGTCCCCTCTATCTTCATGCCCAAGTTCAGTCTACGGGGCTGGACATTGTTAATACATTTTTCGTGCTTCTTGACGAATACAAACAACGCTGGAAGGACCTTCGTCTCGTCCTTCCTTTTAGCTGGGCCGGGGTTGCTATGCAGATTCTCAGTCAGTCCACGCCTTCGCTAGAAGTTTTTCGAATGCGGGTGGCCAAATCGCAGGACAATTGGTTACCAACATCTCAGACATCTTTCTTCCTCACCGATAAATCGGCGCCCCGCTTGCGCTCCATATCTTGGGGTATCACCGGACCACACGCGGTTCTTTTCCTACCTCACCTGACCCGTCTGGAAGAACTTGACGTCGATTCCGAACTTTCTGTGTCAGAATGTCTCGCCATTCTGCAGCAATGCCCCAACCTCGTGTCCTGCGAGTTTTGGAAAATAAGAAGTGTGTCAGATACACTCAACCTTCACGCATTTTCTCCGATAAGACTTCCTCAGCTACGCTCCATTGCCTTGCACTCAACGCCTGGGGCAGACATGCTGCTGGAGCATCTTACTCTCCCGGCTCTGACAAGGCTTAAAATAGCTTTCAGCGGGGACGCTGTTAGCACATGGTCGCAAAGACGATTTGACAACTTCTTTGTGCGTTCGAATTGTCCGTTGCAGAGTCTGACTTTGCAAGACGTCTTACCATCCGAAGAAGCTCTTATCCACTGCTTGGAGTACGTCTCCGCATCGTTGGTCGAACTCGTACTCCTGGATACCCGAGGTCTCTTTGTCATGCGTGACAAAGTACTTTCATTGCTTATGGCACGACAAGGTCTTGACGGTTCTGTAACATGCCTTTGTCCGCGACTTGAGGTTCTCCGGCTTGGCCGCTCGCTTCTGTCGGCAGACGGGCTTCTGGCAGATATGGTGGAGTCGAGATGGGAACGCAGTTCACCATGGGGCCCTGTTACACGCCTTAGGTCCATCAATCCATACATATGCGTCGTGGACCACCCTGAAGATGTACGAAGATTGGCCACGCTGCGCGATAAGGGTTTGCACTGCTAGTGAAGTCGGCAGGTCTCTGTCATTACGTTCTATTGTAATTTTTCCCACATGTACTATTAGTTATACAAAATGATCTAGGGCCATAGTTGTGCGGGCGCAGCAATCCTGAATTCTGTGGCCATCTCAGTCACATGTGAATAATCTGGCGGCCAAGTTCTAGTCAGGGGATATCTCAAGTAGTATTAAATCAATCTTTCCCCTTAGCGCATGTGGAAGACAAAACTTTGGAGAGCCCAAATTAGACAAGAAGAGAATGCATAATCTATTCCCAGCTGGAGAAGTGGAATAGTCCGCCGCTAGCGGGGATGCAGCTTGAGCCTCGCAACGTAACACACAGAATGTAGTGACTAACCTTCCTGCGTGTGAGTGATGCGAGAAATAATCAAAGTCAATATTGACTGAAATTTCAGGATTGTTAGCATAAACGAAATGTGGAAGTCAACGCGACGGACCGGCCAAAGCGAGGATTACCTGTTGATAGGGCGTAAGCTAACATGGCGGGATCATGAATGACGGCTTACTGCACGCTCTTCCAACGATAAATCTCGTGATGTAGTAGGACTGTCCGCGTGACTTTCAGCTGAACGATACTCTGACGGAGAAAATCCTATCGTATATTGACCTTACAATAGGATGTGTGAAAGACGAACGAGAGATATGGCAGTCATCTTACCTGTATCAGTAAAAAGCTACAAGCCATTCGTAAGTTCATTTCGACCGCGAAAACACCAATTACCAACCTCGCGCCCAAAACCTCGGAAGGCACGACTAACGAACGCAATCTCTCCCCCGGCGCCATCAAATAACGGGAAATTCCAGGAGAGAAACCCAGAATCAACTCTTGCAAATTGAGCATAGGTTGGCGGCTCAGATTGTACCTCCGGTGGAGGTTCATCATAGACAGATAAGACTCGTCTCGGTTTTTCGCTGATCCGCCCTCAGTCAGTCGAATGTCGTTCTAGTAGACAGTGCTCTCAAACCGCAGGAATGCATCATAACGTCGTCTCCATGGATGCCAAATTTGCTGCACTTCTCCAAACGTGTCAAGAACAGGTTCGCCCGTAGACAATTTCCTGTCAGGATGTTTTACTTTCTGTACATACATTCTGGAATTAATCCAGGCGAATGGCCGGCGGACCTGTATGCCATGTTAATCGTTGCAACATAAGCAATTAGCTGGTTGTTGCTGACCCATAATATTGGTGACCCCGATGCATCCATTATCACCGCTCTGAACGGTCGATGGGTAGCAAACGCTTGACGAGATATGGTCGCCAGTAGGCCCTTCTCTTCTTCTGCTATGTAACCCACAGTATCCCCTGCTTCGTTGTCTAAGGACGTTCATTAGAAATCCGTGTATCCTTCTATGCTGATAGGACCGACGTACTTATTGTGTACTTGTTGCATTGCTCGAAGCCAATGAAAATATTAAGCATCTCAATTTGCCTAAAATAATATTTAGCTTTGAAACAGAAGGCGATTACAACAAACCTTTCAACAATCAACGCTTTGTGACCCATGAGCAATGCGTGCATTCCTTCTTCTGGGTCGCTTGCTGGTGGGCGCTCAGTTGTGTGCCATACTCTGGACTCGTCATCCAACGACTCTTTTTCATGTGGAGTATTTGCGCGTTTGGATTGCGTTTGACGGGCTCTAGCTACGCCTACTGTTCTATCCGGGAAGCGCGACAGTGCATAGTTTCTAAGAAATATGGGGATCTTTGTCTTGAATGCATTCCTGAAGCTGTTGGACAGCATAGACCRGAGCGATAGATCACGTGTACTCAGCCGGTCTTCCTTGCCACATTCACCCAAGAGCGCCCGGGGACAGCCTGCTATGCATAGGCATGTCAGTCCGTGGCCCATTATCCGCTCTACTGCCCACACGAGATATGCGACAACTGCTGCTGCTACAAAAGTGAAGGTAAAATGCTTTTTTATCGTCAAACCTCGTCTCATCATATCTTAGGCCAGAAACTGGACGCCTAGTGCACCTTCCGTTACATCGCAGCCGTCTACTTCGACCAAGTGGTATCTCCCGGATAAGCAAGAAAATACTCCGTCAAGGACATCCACGCGACATCGTGAAGATGTTCGAGACAGAGGCGATGCATTGCGCGTAAGGGATAGCTTGCGCAGGTTGTCATCACCGCGTCCCCATCTCTCGGACCGGAAGGCCAAAGCCAATCCAAATTACGACTCCCCGAATAATCAGAACAACGCCTTGGAAGATAAATTCCGATATTTGTCCAAGCCTCCGAGTGCTAGAACTCCGAGCAAATGGGCACGCCCCGCAGAACCCCCGACCGTACCTGAAACTGTATCCGTAACAGAAACATTAGAAGAATCTACATCAGATTTTGAGAATAATTATGATATAGACCAAGACGACCTACGCGGATCGTCTGATAGTAACCTTCGTAATGAACGCGACGGCCAAAGACGCGTACAGCGCAACATGTTCAAAGAAAGAGGYTCTCTTTTATCAAGTATTAATTCGCCGGACGACAATTCCTTCTCGAGGCAGCCGAACCAACATGTGCGGCAAACCCGGGCGGGGGACAGAAGAAAGCGGAAGCATATAACGTCTCGGAAAGTCGATATTTACATACCCACAACTATATCAGTCCGTAATTTGGCTAGGTTGCTCAATGTTAGACTACGTAAGTGATTCATTTGGCCTTCATTACTACTCTTACCAGTCCAATAGATCACCTGCAGCAACGCATGAAGCAAGCAGGGATGAGTGACGAAGCTTCATATGATCACTGTACGATTCATAATTCCGCGTTTAGACCCCAAAATGACAGTTTCCTTTGACAGTACTTACAGCAGATTACGCAGCTCTGCTTGCTGAGGAATTTGGAAGAAATCCAGTCGTCAGTGACGAAGCTGCGTTTGACGTATACCCCTTGTTCGTCACAACCTTTTATGCTTCATGTAATACACTAGACTACCTTCTGCAGGTCCCCTCATCCAAATCCTACCTCACTCCCGACTCGTCCTCCGGTGGTAGCTATCATGGGCCATGTAGATCACGGAAAAACGACACTTCTTGATACGCTAAGATCATCTTCAGTGGCCAAAGGGGAAGCTGGAGGTATAACACAGCATATCGGCGCATTTTCTGTACCCGTCCATGGAAATGCTGAAGACGACCCTCGTGCCTCAATCACATTTCTAGATACACCGGGACATGCCGCATTTTCGGCAATGCGAGCTCGAGGCGCTCGCGTAACTGATATAATTGTTCTCGTTGTCGCCGCAGATGACGGAGTGAAGCCTCAAACACGGGAAGTCATTAACCTCATCAACAAAGAGGAGGGAAAGATGGGCGTAATAGTCGCCATTAACAAAATTGATAAGCCAGGAATAGATATAGTGAGCGCAATACCAAAGATCCTGAGATCCAGGGTAGTGATGACGTTTAGGACAATATTCAACGATCCCTGTTAGCGGAAAACTTGTCCTTGGAAGCGTTTGGGGGGGATATCCCTTGTGTGGGCATCTCGGGTCTCACTGGCCAAGGTTTACCAGAGCTCGTAGAAACTATCTCTGCCATGGCTGAAATGCAAGATCTGCGAGCAGAACATGATGGTCTTGTGCATGGCTATGTGTTAGAATCCAATGTTCAAAAAGGCCTCGGGTAAGATTGACATGTTATTACGTATTGGATACTCATATCCTCTCAAGTCCGGTGGCAACAGTGCTCGTTCTCCGAGGGCAACTTCAAATGGGTTCACATATAATCAGTGGAACTAATCAGGCCAAAGTAAGGCTTATGAAAGACGCCACAGGAACTTCCATCAAAGTCGCATATCCTGGCATGGCAGTGACCGTATCGGGTTGGAAAACGTTGCCGAATGCTGGCGACGAAGTTCTACAAGGAACCGAAGCCGAGATAAAGACAGCAATAGCAAATCGTGAACGGAAAGTAGAATTGGATTCATTGTTGGCCGACATCGATGCATTTAACGCCAGCAGGCGAGAGGATCGACGGTCTCTAGAAACAACAGATGAACAGCCAATGGAGCGCAACGATGGCCCAAAGGAACTAAGACTTGTTGTGAAAGGTGATGTTAGCGGAAGTGTAGAGGCTGTACTAGGTGCTATACAAGGAATCGGCAGCGACAAAGCACGAGCGAAGATCATTTTCTCAGGAGTAGGGAACGTTTCAGAAGCCGATGTGATGATGGCACAGGCCGTTGAAGGTATTTCGATCGCTTTCTTCTGCAGATCAATTCTAAATATTGATACAGGAACTATTATCGGTTTCTCCGTCGCGACGCCTCGTGTAGTGCAGGCTCTGGCTGCGCGCAATAGCGTTCCCATATGCACATCAAAAGTCATTTACACGCTTATGGACGACGTTAAACAAAAGCTCATCGATCTATTGCCTGTCCTTGTGGAAACGACTGTGATAGGCGAAGCGACTGTCCTGCAATTATTCGATATTCAGATCAAAGCGAAAGTCACGAAGCAGGTTGCTGGTTGTCGTGTGATCAATGGCATAGTTGAGAAAACGCAGCTTGCCAGAGTGGTGAGAAATGGGTCTGTGATACATGAAGGTATGCGGATATCAAGTGAAGAGATATTAACCTTCTGATGTTTCTGATACGATGCAAAGGTCATTTGGATACTATGCGCCATTTAAAAAAGGACGTAATGGAAGTACGCAAAGGCTCCGAGTGTGGTCTGAGTTTTGTTGAATTCTCGGATCTTCGCCAGGGGGATTTGATTCAAATGTACAAATGTATTGAGAAGCCGGGAGTATTGTAGGCCCTAAGGATGCTTAAATGCTTTACACTCGTCCTTTGTTTGCTTCATCAAGAACAGGCTGCTTGGCGCCGATAGTCCCGGTCCTGCCACCAACACCAAATGTCAGGTTGATGTTCCCAAGGTCCCTGTTGCTCTTTTCCAATAGGGCCCAACTTCGCGTGTCTTGTTTCCGAAGGTTTAATTCTACCTGAACAAGGCATGCGACTTCCTGATATTGAGAACGTTGTATATACCTACCTTGGTGTTAAGATATTGAACCGACGATCTGGCGGGCTCAATAGGCCCGAACAAATCTAACACGCGGCGAAAGCGCTTCATTTCTGGGAGGTATAAATCTACTGTTACCTATTGTGATGCATTAGATCAAACTTTAAACATATCGTTTCTCACCATACCGAGTGCTGCTCAAATTTGACTACACTACGGTCTTGATCTGCTCGTTTGGCAAAGACAGAAACGTGTACTTCCGTTGGCGTTTGGTAATGGTCAATGCGGCAAGAAGCCAGCTCTTCTACCTGTAATGGGGTCAATACTTTAGATATCCATTGTAATGATGAAGACGCACTGAACTCTTTTTCCGAAGAACAAAGACATGTCGGCCAGTTTTACAACCTGGAATTTTGAGGAATTCTTCAAATTCAAGAACCCGCCGTTTACAGCAAAGGTAGCCCTAGATATAGTTAGCGACAAAAAGATATGACTATGCACTGTCCGAACCTTGCTACCCTCTCTGAATAGTGGCTAAGAATTGAAATTGAGTTCAGATCCCTATACCAGCGTCTCACGTACAGGCTTGGGATGGTAACTGCAGATTGTACCCTCACCATCCCCTAATCTGTTCACTTCATCACTGACGAAAGCGACTCCACACCCTTTGTTCTTGCAGATAGTTCCTCGAGCCACAGATATAGTCAAATCGTCTTCTTCTTCTTCGACAACAGGCGGTGGCAGGGCGGTGGACGTAATCTCGGGTGCACGATCGTCGACTGCCTTTGGCGCAATACCGTATACTTCTACATCAGGCTTGCGCTCTACAACAGGTAGATTCGTAGGCGTGTGAAATTTCTGCGCTTGCTGTTTCGGCGTTTCCATAGTATGCTGATCAGCTACAGAACAGCCCTACAAATATCCCATAAGTGATCGACTGCCGACAGGAAAGGATGGTCAACACACAGGGATGCTCATAAAGTCATCGAAAGTGAGAACTGGCTTGTTAACGTCTGCACAGCAGGACCATGACTTGAGGCCTTCATGAAACACCTGTGATGAAAGTATGAGAGCTAAGAAGTCGTGGTGTAGAGCGTGTCCCGCTTTACCGGAGCTCCAGGGTGGTGGACGCAAGTTTCTTTGACTCCAATTTCGAGTTCTTTACGACAACCATTTCTACTGCACCTGAGCATTTTTGGGGCGGAGTGAGAAGAATGATACCAAGACTATCTATAAGCGCAGCTGACCGACAGGACGAGATGTTCGTTGATGTTCCATATTGCTTACGTAAGTACTGTTGCTCAAGATGAAGTTTGAAGCTTGAAGCTTGAACGTTCAATGGACCTACTTTGTACGATCCTCCATTCTTCTCACCTTGTGGCTTGATTTTGCTCACCGATGCTCGCCGGCTCCTGCTCTCCTGGACTTAGCCGTATTTACGCAGATGTCCGTTCACACGACGATTCTGTGAAGTTTAAACATGGCGATCACAACTCCAAGATCATTGGTATGCAGGCAATGATTTTGATTCCCGAGCTCTGTCGCTACTCTCTTGGGCAACTATGGGAAAATACTAATTATTGCTGGCTAGAGCGAAGTACGAAACCTCACGTCATGTGTGCTGAGGCTCAAAGACTCGAATTGGTCGATGTGCCACGAACTGATGCTCACTCAACTATCTCCGTCCCATTGCCAGCGAGGTGATTCCTTTCAGTTGCCCTTCACGTATCTTCAGATCGTGGACACTCATTCCCATGCTTTATTCGTACGTTTTCATCAGTACGGTATGGTTTTCTCTTTTCTGACTTCCAGAACGCAAGATCCGTATGTCTTAAGTCTAATCCTATCTAAATCGCGGGACGATCTTCCGTACTAGATCGCGATCGCTTAAAGGAGTATCTGTGAACATGACGTGACTAAAGGTCCCGAGGAAGTTCTCGACACGAGGATTATGGGGTGCAAAATGTGGAGAAGATACATTCAATAACTACCGATACAATAGTACATTACAACCACTACCAATGTTAACTTAAATATGCAGACTACAAAGTAATAACCAATGAAAATAGTCTCTTTTGAAGTGTCTGGGTGTTGGTTGAGTCGGCATGCATGAATAGAAGAGGTTTTAAGCTACTTTTGTTACTCCTGCAGCACTGTACTCGTGGTGAATTGCGGTTTATGTGCATTGAAAGTAGGGACATACGGTAAAGTTACTATAGTACCGGCATCGTCCTTAATCACAAGGATTTGGGTACCCTATTTGACAATTCGTTGAGAGTTCTTCATTAGTCAAGCAAAACTAAACACCAACGTCCGACATGCGGCTAGTAGATTGTACAGTGCCGTAAACGATCTGGGATTTGGCGTCCCAGAAGAAAACCCGGGTACCTGCCTACGATGGCGCTGTTGAACGGTTGAAAGAGAGTGTATAGACATAGAAAACTCACAGGAAAGGCGTTCATCCTGATGGGAACGATAGCCTGGTAGTAGGTCAGTGAAGTAAGACTTACTCGTCAAGCCCTTATATACTAGGATCGCTTCTCGCAGACATGGAAAAGTTATGATAAAACCGGCACGCTTGCATGCAGTAAGGAGAATACGGCACTGAACGCAGCACAAACCCATAATTAGACTGTGGAACTCTTGACTATGCGTTTGATCGTAGGTTTAATGATCAATCGGAAATAAACGCAGTAGCGAAGTGGATCAGATGTAGGTTCTATAACATGCGTCCATCAAAGAAATGCACGTAATCACGCGAGGTGCAAAGAAAATCTGTAGCCGTCTTCCAGGTAATGCGACCGCAACGTGGCTGTAGGGACTCACTTTCTCTCTTGGCGATAGCGCTAGGGTTTGATGCATGAGGTATGAACGTAAATTCTCTCCAGACTTTGGACAGGACCCTCGGGATCGATGTTTTGCACTCATCGTAGATCTAGCTAAACCTGCCACTTTTGATTTTACCTTTGAATACAAGCGCTTGTCAATGTCATGAGGATAGAAGGCGGGTATTTGGTGTTATTTGTATTCCTGCTAAAGGAATCCGACATCATGCCAGCGCCGACAGTGCCTACTAGAGTTGCACCCCCTCGCCATGACATGTCCGTTGTACTTGTCACTGGTTCATATGATCATGAAATAAGATTCTGGGAAGCTTGGAGTGGTATTTGCTCGCGGACAATAACTCGAACCGGAGAGTCCGGCGTGAGTATTGCCATTACCATTATTACTTGCTGTGCTTAATTGGTGTCGCAGCAGGTCAATAGATTAGCGATCTCTCCAGAGTAAGGAGTGCTCAGATCCGAAGACAACAATTCATAACGTCCTTCCACCTGTAGCAAGAGGCTATTGGCCGCTGCCATTCACAAGAAGGTGAACATTTACGAGATTAACTCAGCTTCATCCGATCCAGTAAGTGTCTGCGAATCGTGCACGAACGCTTCAGGCAGGAAGCGATTAGATCGTGACATTTGAAGGACATACGAGCAATGTGACATCGGCGTCTTTCCATAGCGAGGGGAAGTGGCTCGTAACGGGAAGCGAAGATGGTACTATTAGGATATGGGATCTTCGGTATGTCGGCCGCCTGAATTTGCCTGTCATGTGATGCTATCGTAGAATTCCAGGAACACACATCCGCATAGGACCTATGACAATGGATCCCCAGGTACTCAGCTGGATGATATCTCATTGATAATCCTGACGACTTGTATCATAGTTAACGACGTCTGCATCCATCCCAATCAAGGAGAACTCATATCATGCGATCAAGCCGGCAGCATCAAGCAGTGGGATCTTTCGGACAATACTTGCTCGCATGAACTTGTGGGTGATAGATTGGCGTATTAGCTATAAGTCCTCACTCAACAGTGATGAAGACACCCGCCGGCGATGTTCCAATTCGTTCGGTGACAATCGCCTCTGATGGGTCCTGTCTTGTCGCCGGAAATAACAAGGTTATATCTTTATTGCCACCATGATCAATTCATGGGAAATTTTGTAGGGTCAATGTTACGTATGGAGGGTCAATGATGAAAGTTCGGGGTTACCGCGATTCCAAGCTGTAACACGCTTCCTGGCCCATAACAAATACCTGACGCGGTGTTTGTTAAGTCCAGATGTTAGGTCAGTTTCGTAAGGCAATCAAGCGTACGTCCTGACGGATTGTTAGATACCTAGCGACGTGTTCGGCAGATACCACGGTCAAGATATGGTCAATTTCGCCCAACTTTGAGATTAGACAAGATAAAGTCCTAATAGGGCACCAACGATGGGTATGGGACTGTGCCTTCAGCGCGGATTCGGCATATTTAGTGACGGGTGAGGCTTTATGATTGGCGTTTGCAGGGCTCGATATGTTAATACGCAATATCAGCGTCCTCTGACCATACGGCTCGCCTGTGGGAGATGGCATCGGGAGAAACTGTTCGCCAATATAACGGCCACCATAAAGGTTAGGTTTGTGCGTCATCAACGAAGGTTTGCAAGGCTAACTGACCCGAAGCTGCCGTGTGTTGCGCGCTACATGATGGAGCCGGCTAAAGTGTTTCGCGACCGAGGGTCAGCAACGCTGCACTAGCGTTGCACGCAGTCCACGATACAATACAAAAAACATATAGCGTTGTTCCCGAACCATTTTGTCTGCCAATGATATGTGATATGTCCATACGACGCAAGAAGAGTGTGATATGTGATGAGTTGGCACTATGAGATGAATTAAATAATTTACACAGATCGCTGGCCGGTTTCACAAGGAAGCGACCGCATGACTCAGGGACTCATATATCAGATTGCATGAAGCGGCGTACCTACGTGTGTGGGAGGCGCGAACATTGTTCGCTGGCACGGTGTGAGCCGGACCTCGGATCGGTGGCGGAACGTGGTTGCGGTCCGCGGAATATGTCGATCAGATTTAAAGTTCAATCACATTCGGCCGATCCTAGATTATCTTTAACCCGCCTTTCTGACTGTGACCACCACCACCACCTGGTCTCGCTTCCCTTCTCCACTGTGCCAATCTTGTCAATGGCCAACTCGAGCCTTGATTTGCACTCTGATTTGCCTCTAGTATCCGAATGTCTCTCTGACGCACAGATCGCGGGCTTTCATGCAGTACAGCGTGACCCTACTTCCTGGGCAGGTTCTCTCCCTGCAAATCAAGGCCTGTACCTCAATGAAAACGAGAAAGACTCTTGCGGTGTAGGCTTCATTTGCCACATTAAGGGCGAGCCAAGCCACAAAATCGTCTCCGATGCCCGCCAATTACTCTGTGCCATGACCCATCGTGGCGCCGTAGGTGCAGACAGCCGTGATGGCGATGGAGCGGGTGTCATGACCGCCATTCCYCATCATTTCTTTAAACGAGAGGCTGAGAGGGATATCAACTGTGTCCTGCCCGAACCTGGTGAATATGCCGTTGGAAACGTCTTCTTCAAAGCAAACGATCCTGTTCAACTGCAGGCTCATCAAGCTGTCTTCACTAAACTTGCAGCAGAACTCGGTCTGCGTGTCCTAGGTTGGAGAGAAGTTCCAGCAGATGGGACTATACTTGGTCCTGCTGCAAGAAGCAAAGAACCTGCGATACACCAGCCTTTCGTCGTTCTTCGCAGTCATTATGGTGATGGTAACGTTAGTCAAGGTGGTACATTCGATGCGAAGCACTTTGAGCGTCAACTATATGTTCTCAGAAAGCACGCAACACATAGCATGTTTGTGATTTCCATTTCTCCGGAAAAGTATAATTAAGCTAAACGCTTGGCTTTGGTACGAAAAGTACTCTTGCAAAAGGCTTCTATGTTTGTTCGATGTCGTCGAAAAATATCGTGTACAAGGGTCAATTAACCCCCCCTCAAGTGTACAATTATTATCATGATCTCAATCACGTCCTGTATCGTTCCCACTTCACGTTGGTACACTCGCGATTTTCGACCAATACATTCCCAAGCTGGGACCGTGCACAACCAATGAGATTAGCTGCGCACAATGGTCAGTTCATCCACATTGCCCAAGTGGCGAGTGCCTGACTTCAAATTTCGACACTAGGTGAAATTAACACAGTCCGCGGAAATAAGAATTGGATGCGTGCTCGTGAAGGCGTCCTGTCATCCAAACACTTTGGTGAACAACTAGATTTATTGTATCCCATTATCGAAACAGGAGGGTCGGACTCTGCCGCGTTTGACAACGTCCTGGAGTTGCTCGTCGTGAATGGGGCCGTTACACTGCCTGAGGCTGTTATGATGATGATTCCCGAAGCGTGGCAAGGGGACGAAACCATGGAACCTCAGAAACGTGCATTCTACAACTGGGCCGCCTGCTTGCAAGAGCCGTGGGATGGTCCTGCTCTCTTCACCTTCAGTGATGGCCGCTATTGCGGTGCGAACCTTGATCGTAATGGTCTTCGTCCGTGTCGTTTTATCGTCACCAGCGACGATATCATAGTTTGCGCTTCGGAAGTTGGTGCCTTATACATTGCGCCAGAAAAAGTCGTTCAAAAGGGAAGACTCAATCCTGGGCGCATGCTTCTTGTTGATACCGTCGAAGGCAGAATAGTCGACGACAAAGAACTGAAACGTGCAACAGCGTCGAAGCAAAACTTTGCGTCATGGCTTGAAGCGCATGTTTTACACGTACCTAATATCATCAAGCGTGTGAAGAGGAGCAACATAGACCTGGAGCCCGTGCTAGACGATCATCCTTTAAGCACTGATCCCAACTTGCTCGCGTTCGGATTTACGGCGGAACAGTTGACTTTGTTGATGCTTCCTATGGTCACCGATGGAAAGGAAGCATTGGGTTCAATGGGAAATGATGCGCCCCTTGCTGCTATGGCCGTGCAACCGCGAGTCATCTACGATTATTTCCGTCAACTCTTCGCCCAAGTAACGAACCCTCCGATTGATCCAATTCGTGAAAATATTGTCATGTCTCTCGAGGCTTACGTAGGCCCAGAGGGAAATTTACTAGAAATGAAACCAGAACAATGCCACCGTATCCTACTTCCGTCGCCTTTACTATCCATCGAAGAGATGAACGCCATGAAAAACTTGAAAACTGCATATACTACGTGGCCTTCCAGAACAATTGATATAACGTTCCCGAAAGAAGAAGGTCTTCCAGGATACAAGCTCGCTCTCGAGCGTGTTTGCAGCGAAGCGACGCAAGCAATCGAGGACGGAATCAAGGTCATCATACTAAGTGACCGTGCTATAGGTCCTCATCGTGTTGCAATATCCGCACTAATCGCATGCGGAGGTGTACATCATCATTTGACATTGCAGAAGAAGAGGTCGAACGTAGCGCTAATGATCGAAACTGGAGAAGCTAGGGAAGTCCACCATATATGCGTTCTTGTGGGATACGGCGCCGACGCAGTGTGCCCGTGGCTTGTTATGGAAACTATCCTCAAGCTTGGACGTGAGGGACTGTGAGGATTTCTCATATGTTTAACGAAATATACTCATGTCGTTGACATAGTGTGAAGAATGATAAGACTGTGGAGGAGCTTATGGAAAATTACCGCCACTCCATTGACAATGGCATTCTCAAGGTCATGTCGAAGATGGGGATTTCAACCCTCCAGTCGTACAAGGGAGCTCAGATTTTCGAGATTTTGGGTCTTCATAACGAAGTGGTAGAACGTTGCTTCATCGGCAGTGCCAGCCGCGTTCAAGGTGCAACATTTGACCTCCTTGCCATGGATGCATTTGAATTGCATGAGCGCGGCTGGCCAACCAGGGAAACGTTGCTACCGCCTGGCATGCCTGAATCAGGCGAATATCACTGGCGAGATGGCGGCGAGGCACATATCAATGATCCTGCCGGTATTGCTAATCTTCAGGATGCCGTCAGGGAGAAGAATCAAGCAGCGTACGACGGCTACGCTCGAAATGCGGATCAACAAGCTGAGGCCGTGCACTTGCGAGGTCTCCTCGAATTTCGTTACGAGGCCGCTACCCCTATTCCCATCGAGCAAGTCGAGCCGTGGAACGAGATCGTACGTCGCTTCGTTACGGGCGCCATGTCATACGGTTCTATCTCTATGGAAGCCCACTCGACGCTAGCCCTTGCCATGAACCGTCTTGGAGGCAAATCAAACACAGGCGAGGGGGGAGAGGATGCTGAGCGTTCTCTTGTTTTAAGTAATGGCGATACCATGAGGTCTGCCATCAAGCAAGTTGCATCCGGTCGCTTCGGCGTTACCTCTAATTATCTAGCAGACGCAGATGAACTCCAGATCAAAATGGCCCAAGGTGCTAAACCAGGAGAAGGAGGCGAACTCCCTGGTCACAAGGTCTCCGCGTCCATAGCTCGGACTCGACACTCGACAGCCGGTGTAGGCCTCATCTCTCCGCCGCCGCACCACGACATATATTCTATTGAAGATCTGAAGCAACTCATTTATGATTTGAAGTGTGCTAATCCGCGTTCCAGAGTTTCGGTCAAACTTGTTTCTGAGGTTGGAGTTGGGATAGTGGCGAGCGGCGTCGCAAAAGCAAAGGCTGATCACATTCTAATCTCTGGTCACGATGGTGGTACTGGAGCGTCGAGATGGACAGGCATTAAGAACGCTGGCCTTCCTTGGGAGCTTGGTCTGGCGGAGACTCACCAGACACTTGTATTGAACGATCTGCGTGGGCGAGTAACAGTCCAAACCGATGGACAAATTCGTACTGGAAGAGACATAGCCGTAGCGTGCCTGTTAGGAGCGGAAGAGTGGGGCTTTGCGACCACCCCGCTTATTGCGATGGGGTGCATAATGATGAGAAAGTGTCACTGTATGTGATCAGCATTTATCGAACGACACCATGCTTACTCCGATATATAGTAAACACTTGTCCTGTTGGGATCGCTACCCAAGATCCTCAGCTACGTGCGAAGTTTGCAGGGCAGCCAGAGCAGGTTATCAACTTCTTCTACTACCTAGCCGAGGAGTTGCGCGGATATATGGCCAAACTTGGGTTCCGTACAATCAACGAAATGGTTGGCCGGGCAGATATGCTCAAGGTCAATGAGAAGCTGCGCACGCCAAAGACAGCGTATCTGGACTTATCGCCGATACTGAAACCAGCATGGCAAATGCGCCCCGGGGCAGCCACTTATCGCATTCGCCAGCAGGACCATAAACTTTATATCCGCCTTGACAACAAATTTATCGATGAGTCAGAGCCGGCTTTAACCAAGGGACTGCCTGTCCACCTTGAATGCGACGTTACTAACACGGATCGCGCGTTGGGCACATCTCTTTCTTATAAGGTATCAAAGCAATATGGAGAAGAAGGCCTGCCAAAAGACACCATTCACATTCGCATGCGAGGTTCAGCCGGACAGTCCTTGGGAGCCTTCCTTGCACCGGGCATCACGATCGAGTTAGAAGGCGATGCGAATGACTATGTTGGGAAAGGTCTTTCGGGTGGCCGACTTATTGTGTACCCTCCTAAATCCTCCACGTTCAAGGCGGAAGAAAATATTATCATTGGGAACGTCTGCCTCTATGGTGCTACGTCCGGCGAGGCCTTTGTCCGTGGCATAGCTGCTGAGCGCTTTGCTGTTCGTAATTCGGGCGTTAACGCTGTTGTCGAGGGTTGCGGAGATCATGGATGCGAATACATGACCGGAGGGCGCGTTGTGGTTCTTGGCGTTACGGGTCGAAACTTTGCGGCTGGCATGAGCGGTGGAATTGCTTACGTCCTGGACATGGCGCATACGTTCGCATCTAAAGTTAACATGGAAATGGTGGAACTGGGCAAGGTCACCGATCCGCGCGAGATTGCTGCTTTACGAAGTCTCATCGAGGATCACCGCCACTATACTGGTTCAGAAGTAGCTGATCACGTCCTTCATGATTTCCACCACTTGCTACCGCTTTTCGTCCGTGTCATGCCGTTGGATTACAAGCGAGTCATAGAAGAGCARGCAGCAAGGGACAAGGAAGAGAAACTTCGACTCAACGTGATCGACCTGGTACCGTCGCGCACCGCCAGTCAAGTTGACCTGGCATCCGAGGCCCTGGAGGACATCCTCCTTGCCAAAACCGCAGCATCATCTCCGGTTATTGGGAATTCCAAGGTCCGGCATGAGCCATCCATCCCAGATGTCGAAGACTCGATGGTTGATGAAGCGACGACGAAACAAAGGCTTCATAAGTTAGACAAGACTCGGGGCTTCATGAAATACAAACGACTCGGCGAAGCTTATCGCCCTCCTCGCAAACGTGTGAAGGATTGGAAGGAGATATCTTCAAGGTTAACGGAGAGCGAGCTCAAGTATCAATCTGCACGTTGCATGGACTGCGGTGTGCCTTTCTGTCAATCGGATACAGGCTGTCCTATCTCGAATATAATTCCCAAGTGGAATGATCTCGTCTTCAAAGGACAGTGGAGGGATGCGCTCAACAGGCTCTTAATGACAAACAATTTCCCCGAGTTCACCGGTCGTGTGTGCCCCGCGCCCTGTGAGGGTGCATGCGTATTAGGCATCAACGAGCAACCTGTCGGGATCAAAAGCATTGAATGTGCTATAATCGACAAAGTGTGTGACCCTCGGTCGGTACCGTTCTGTCTAATTAATGATATGTCAGGGATTTGAGATGGGTTGGATGGCGCCATCTCCTCCACCATTCCGCACTGGAAAGAGGGTGGCAGTCATTGGTTCAGGACCCGCAGGTCTTGCCTGTGCTGACCAA
This sequence comes from Amanita brunnescens Koide BX004, assembly GCA_001691785.3. Classification (NCBI taxonomy): domain Eukaryota; kingdom Fungi; phylum Basidiomycota; class Agaricomycetes; order Agaricales; family Amanitaceae; genus Amanita; species Amanita brunnescens. The sequence continues at coordinate 26,134 of JNHV02000016.1, read as the reverse complement.
CTCAACAAGGCCGGACATTTGGTAACCGTGTACGACAGAAATGACCGAATGGGTGGGCTTTTGATGTATGGTATCCCCAAGTACGTATACTTTTTCGGGTACAAGAGTCATATTTGACATTCCCTCAGCATGAAGTTAGACAAGGCGATCGTCCAGAGGCGAGTGGATCTTATGACAGCAGAAGGCATCGTAAGCATGGTTCACAAATGAACTGATTTGTAGCACTCATTTATCGCAGACTTTTGTTCCAAATGCTCACGTGGGCGTCGATGTTGACGTTGCCCAGTTAAAGGCGGAGAATGATGCGATTGCCATCTGTACGGGTGCCACCTGGCCTCGTGATCTTAAAATACCAGGTCGTAGCGCGCCTGGTATTCATTTTGCCATGGAATACTTACAGGTACGCAAAAGTGCTTCTATGAAAGCGAAGAAAGGCTGACTTGTTTGTTCAGTTAAACACCAAGTCACTTATGGACTCTGATCTTCAAGACAGTGCTTACATCAATGCCAGAGGCAAGGATGTCATCGTCATTGGCGGTGGTGACACTGGAAACGATTGTATTGGGACCGCAATGCGTCATGGTGCCAGTTCCGTCACTAATTTCGAACTTTTGCCGAAGCCTCCTGCTTCGCGCGGACGCGATAACCCATGGCCGCAATGGCCCAGGTATGTATGCGAAAAGATTTTGAAGTGATCTAGCTTATGTCGTTAGAATTTTCCGCACAGATTACGGTCATACAGAAGTGGCGGCACACTTCGGCAACGGTGAGTCTTATCATAAATATTTACTTCATGTGTATTGAGGAATTAGATCCGCGTGAATACTGTATATCAACGAAGGACTTTGTCCTTACCGAGGAAGGGAATCTCAAGGGGTTGAACACAGGTGAGTGACTAAAGTTAGCGTTCTTGTTGCCCTCTCAAAACGGTTTTAGTCCGGGTTGAATGGACCAAAGACAGTGGGGGTCGATGGAAAATGGAAGAGGTGCCTGGGTCCGAAAAGTTCTTCCCCGCTGAACTCGTATTCCTTGCGCTCGGCTTTTTGGGACCCGAATCTGAAGTCATCAAGGGTCTTGGAGTGAAGCAGGACGCGCGGTCCAATATTCAAACACCGGCCAAGGCATGTGACGGAGTTTTTCATCTTGTACCTACGCTGAATTGTTGTGCAGAAATATTCTACGAACGTTGAGGGTGTCTTTGCGGCAGGAGATTGTCGCCGTGGGCAATCGCTTATCGTATGGGGTATCAAGTGAGTACAGTCAGTTTGGGAATGGCAATGTCTCTAAATTTTTGGGCAGTGAGGGACGAGGGGCAGCTGCGGAAGTTGATGCATGGCTTAAAGGCTCTACGAGATTACCATTGGCAGGTGGCATCAAACCCAGGGTATGTCGAGACAGCGGCTTTTGGGGTTATCAGGAACTGACCTGGTCGAATCAGACTTTTGTTCCTCCCCCTAGCAATGTGAGTGGCCTGAAGATGGTTGACGTTGAGGCGTAAATGGCGCGAAACTATTGGTTATAGTATGTCTAAATGTGTGTGATATGAGCAACAATATATGTGACTTGATTAGTGTGCAACCTCGTTTAAGAAAAGAGGCTGAATATTTTGCTTTTCTCCTGGATGTCACGGCTCTTTCCTCTAATAGCCCATATACCCCAGTTCGTTTTAACCATCACTCTTGGATCGAAATCGGCAATTTCCCATCTTTCACTGCCAAACGTGTTCGGACCAGGYGTGATTACCCATTCAAATTCGCCTGCAACGCCTTGCGCAGACGACAAGGACCGGACATCCCGTTCCACATCGGCCGGTGAGAAGCCGGTGACAAAGATGGTACATTTACTGGCAAGCAGCATTGGAAGCACAGGTCCCCATTCTGTCGGCGAAGCAATTTGGAGCAAGGGTTGACCATTTTCATCTGTGGATTCTAGTGAAGGGAAGCCGAGTCCCGGTGAGAACATGAAGAAAAGGTCACTGTAGGGGTCCAGAGTATATTGGAATTGAGCGTGGACATCGGCATAGTTTGCCTGCATGCCCGTGATGGTTAGTTGGGGCGTATAGGGCACGGTGTACGAGGGCACTCCGTAACGTTCGATGGACGTCCTGGTTCGCTTGTGCCGTTCTATGGGAGCAGGGGTAGGGGGTTGATAAACATTTGGCACATACAGAGGCTTTTCTTGTTTCACCACGTCCTGTTGAGGGTCGGATGCACCCTCAGCTGGGGTCGTTGATTCGGAAACTGTACTGTTCCGAGAAGCACCTGGAGGCTTTGGTAGAGAAACTTGCGGGCCAATAAAGAACAGGTGGAAATGCGTCGAGGGGAAAAGCATGCAAAGCTGTTCCCAAACATGCGGCGGCAGGGAAGACTCAGCCCGAGCTCCGAGAATAAATATCCTGACTTGGGGCTTTCCCGTAGCGGCTTCTTCCGTCTCTGGTGCCCCCGGCTCGACGTGTAAGGTAGACCTGAGGGCTAGGGGGCGAGAATGAGAATACGATGGCATAGCTCTTGATCTCTGTGCTCACCTGACAGCGAGCGACTGCCTTCGGGGGTGACGCGCTGATTGCTCAGAGTCAAACCGCTGTACTGGTGCAGGGCCCCGCCGACGGTAATGGGGTATGTAAGGAGCTTGCTCGCGTGCCTTCTTGATCGCTCAGTGTCCATGGACGCGAAACCACGAGTGTACCAAAAGACATCCCAGTTTGCAAAGGAAATGGCTTCTTCATATGCCTGCGGTCCTGCGCCAGCTGCGGCATCGGTCACTTTTCAACGCAAGGAGCACACGCACCAGGCAGCTCGAATTCGCGCATCCTCCTGCCGCTGCGCAAGTCGTGCTCGTCTTCGTTGGCCTCCCTCAGACGTCTGCAGTATTTTTGGTGTTCCGCGTCATCCTTCCAGTGCTCCTCGGAGCAGTGGGTCGGCCATCCGCAGTCTGGGCACTCGAAGCGGACGTGGGCTTGGATGTCGTGGGAGGACGCTTGACAGATGGGACACGGAGCAAGCGACTTGACGGCCTCGGCTCTAGCGCGAATGGCGGGGAGTGGCGACTTTGAGAAGGGGTGGAAGAGGGCATCCTGAGCAAGGGTGCTCTGCGGGGGCTGCTTGCGAAAGAAGCTAAAGAACGTGCGGGTTCGCGACGGGGGCAGGCGACGGAGAACGCGGAGCCTGGATACAAGCATGATGGGTCGGGTCACGCTTTTGACCGGACCAATGTCTAGACGCGCCACCGTCTCTCGCAAGACCGCCGAAACGCAGATCGACGTCGCCCTCGCGCTCGATTCTGCGTCTGCCGCAGAGCACGTCATCAGCGTCAGCACAGGCATCGGCTTCCTTGACCATGCAAGCCCCCCCTCTGCTTTCCCTGCCCGCGCTAATCCGCCCCAGATGTACACCGCCCTCGCAAAACATAGCGGCATGTCCCTGACAATCAAGTGCGAGGGCGATCTGTGGATAGACGACCACCACACTGCAGATATGTCACCTTCTTCCTCCCGTTGCTGCCCTACCAACTCGTCCGTTACAGGATAGCGCGATTGCCCTGGGCACAGCATTCAAGCAGGCCCTTGGCGAAGTGCGCGGCATCCGCAGATACGGCACGGGATATGCCCCGTTGGATGAGGTTTGCGTACCCCATCTGCGATCTGATTCCCCCTAACAGATCCTTGCAAGGCATTATCTCGAGCTGTGATTGACATCTGCTCCCGTCCCTTTTGCTTCACAGATCTTGGTTTGAAGCGAGAAAAAATCGGAGATCTGTCCACCGAAATGATACCGCATATTTTCTACTCGTTTGCAATGGCTTCTGGGTGTACACTACACGTCGATGTCCTGCGCGGTGAGAATGATCACCATCGGTAACTTTTATGCTCAAAACCCATTTCCATATCCCTGATAATGCACGATAGTGCCGAATCTGCATTCAAAGCATTGGCGMTGGCCATCCGCCAAGCAATAGAAAGGACAGGTGGCAATGACGTCCCAAGCACAAAAGGAGTCCTATAGCATAGTTTTAAAACGAGTACACCAATATGTATATGAAGGCAAGTCGGATAAAAATATGCCATGAATATGCGTCGTGCTCAGGACCAGAAGATGCATTGTTTCTCCCGAGGCGGATTCAACTAGAAGAGATAGTTTAGCTATCTCATGAATATGACCAGGTTGAACAAACCTTGGCTTTCTCTGAACATTCAAATGCACTTGCAAATTCATGGATGTTGTACACCGTTCCCTCCACACGATAGCGCGTCGGCGAGTGAGGATCGGTTCGAATCCGCCGGACCTTGTTTTGCCATATTGTCAACAAAATAAAGCATCTTGTATTCATACTCACTGCTTCCTCTGGTTTCATATTTCTGGCCCAAATTCGAGCGAATGATATAAAGAATAGTTGTTCACTTGCGCCACTTTTAATCCACGCTTCTAACAATGTATAAAATTCCGTACCGAGTGTAATTGAGGCCAGGCAGAAGATATTCGTTGCCCGCTTCATACGATTCATGATATTGTGCTTGCCATGCGCGGTAAGCTTGAATTAGCCCTGAATCACCGATATTCTCTCCAGATGTTCTGCGGAGAGGTMAGTATGTCGTCAGAAAAATGATTGGACAGAAACAGACAGATTTCCCTGTGCACAGCTTGTTAGCTTGAGTACAAATCATCAACGATGAGAGACGTACGTTGACGTGTATTTTGCCTCCCTTTCCGTCGTCTATGGTATACTCTGGACGAGAATGTATGCATTGAATCTGCTGAAATTATGGGGCGTCTGCGTACCAGAATACTGCTTTACAATGCACTCCTGTTTCTTCATGAATCCTTTGCTAGTTGCCTCTGTCCACCATTCTTCTAGTTTACCTTCTGGATTATAAAGTCTTCCGGCAGAGTCGAATGCATGCTATTCGCTGTTCATCAGCATGATTACAGATAAACAATGCATAAAATCTGACCGTCAGCTCGTGGGCAGCAACCTGACCAAAAGCTCCATATTTTAAATACGATGGCCTACGAATGGGCGTCAACAAACGATGTTGTCAAACGGGTCATGTTTACCAATTTGCGGCAAAGAACGGGGGTTGGAGTATCCCAGCAGGGAATACAATCTATTGATGTCTCAGATGCAATGCATGATGATAGCTCTTGAAGCCTACCTCGTTGGCTGGGGGGTTGTAATAAGCATTCACTGTTGATGGGTACATTTCCCACGCTTCGCGGTCTCGACGTTTGCCCAACTGTTGCCACGACCTGGACTGCGCGCTTGCCCTGGCGACGAAAAACATAAAGTTAAGTAGGTCACCAGTATGAATCAACACTTACTCTGCTTGCAACACGTTCTCAAAGAAATTATACTTGTCAATGTGGACTTCTCCATAATAACGAGCAATTGCTTTCGGATCTCTTGTATCTGGAGAAAGTGGATATCCCACTTTGATTCGAATCTCGGAGGCCTGTCCATGATCGTCAATAAATTTCTTCTGTACCTCGTAAGGTCACAAAGTTAACCTTGTTTGCTGCTGCATTTGCAGACTTTTTGTCCATCCAGTCAATATGTGAAAGCGACTTCTTGAAAGCCTTCACGATATCTGAAAATACATTAACCACCGTCACCAGGAAAAGGGCATTGTTAGACCTTTAATAACCAAAGTCCCTTTTTCCCTCGACTCTCCCCCAAACGTCTCATTGACAAAGAAGCGACCAGCGGCGAAGCCCAATCTCTTCTCAACTTGCCCTACACAGTATTCAGCACGATCACCCACTGCTCCTTTCTTTATGCCAGTCAACGCCTCCACCAAACTCCTTTGGGCATTCCAAGCTTCGGTATCCATGCCTAGATACGGTGACAAGTTAAGTGCCGCTTGAATGATGAGATATGCTTCGATAATTTCGGACGATGTGTCATCCAAAATCTCAGACAACGACTCGGTGTATGGAGGGTAAGTCAATATGACTTGCTTGGGGTGGTGGGGAACGTTGAACTTTGAGAAATAGGTCGGGAAGTGAATCTGTGTGATAGTATCTGTCAAATTGGATATGTGTACAGGATTGTAAGTCGCTATAGGATCTTGTAGTAGAACCTCTCTGTTCAAACAGTGGGTTAGGCTGGCAAGTTCGAGAGGATATGCTTACAGGTCCAAGCTTGCTTCAGCGAGCTTTCGTTCGAACTTGACCGCATCCCGGGCCAACTTGCGCGCCCTTTCCGTCCAGTTTCCAGGCCTGTCATCGCCGCCATCGTCGTCGTCGTCATCTCCACCCCAAGGTGGCCACGGCCAAGGCGGCCAAACATTCTTGTTAGCTTCCTGAACCGTAATGTCACCCCCACTTTTCTGAAGCCTATTATCTTCCTCAGGAAGGCTCAAAAGCAACCTTTCTACAACATCGGTGTACATTTCTCTGATAACATCTTCCTCATAATACTCCTGAAAACGGTGTCAAGAACATGTTCGTTAACAAACCTGCGCACTGACCTTGGATGGTAAACCAAGAGAGGGTTGGTAGAACCACAAGGTCATATGATTTGGATCCTCACCCACATCGCCTTCCACGTTGAAAGAGAACAATGCGGGAATGCCTATACCTCTGCGTTAATAGTGATGAATGCAGAAGTAGACGGTGCGATATACCCTTGGAGTGCAAATAGGCAACAGCAGCTGTTAATCCGCCTGGTTTTACATCACCATCTAATGATGCTTTGCCCTCGCTTCTATACAGCCGCCTAACCGTCCTTACAAACTGTGCTAGGGGAAGAGCTCCAATGTCATTCAGCTCGTTTTCAGCCAGACAAGACGAGTAAAAGTCGCGTAGCTTGCGGAGAAGCTCTTGATCATACGAGGTGGTGAAAGACGAAAGGGATGATTTGGACTCCAAAATCTGTCTAATCACTTGGATGTTCTCTTGAGATAAGGCTTCAAAAGTCCCAAATGTGCTTTTGTCAGCAGGTAATGGATGGTCTTTGAGCCAACCGCCAGCTAACCAAATTAACATGATATGAATATCGGAAACAAATGACCACATACTGGCAAAGTCATAAAAGTTTTCACAAGGATCCTGAGATGTGTCTAGAGAGGATAAAATTGAAGCGGACAGAATGATGCATTGAGGGGTAGTACAGGTATCCTAAGGCAAACATGTCAAACTAACGTTCTCGCGGAAAGCACCGGAACCTGCCTTGCCTGGAGGCAAAGTCGTTGGAACAGGTGCCTCGGTAGATGTGGTAGGTATATGCGTCGCCGTCACAGTCGCCGTAGAGGTTGTGATAAAGGTGATGGTCGTTACGGAGAGAGTTGTGCTAGTGGCCGTTTTAGTGGCCGTTGCAGTCGCAGTCGCCGTAGCGGTAGCAGTAGCAGTAGCAGTAGCAGTAGCAGTAGCAGTGGCAGTGACGGTGGCGGTAGCAGTGATTATACGAGTTCCAGTAGGGGGTTCGGTGCCACCATCGCCATGCTTCTCGCGTTCTAAATTGAGTTTATGCTGTGTACCCGCAAATAGGCCGACGAAGATCTAAGTAGTATAAGCGGGTCTGCAAGGCTCGCAACACGACAAAGACATACGGAACTGAGGAGCAAAAGGAAAAGCGTGATAACAAGGAGAATCTTTGTCAAAGATGTTAAAGGTTCATGAGCTATGGAGCCGATTCCAGTGCCTCTCTGCCTGTCCTCTTGTTCGTGTGAATTAGGAAGTAGAGGCGCCGACTCTGAGCAGGAATTAGTCACTAGTGGGAAAAACAAAGGGACGTAAGACCTTACCGTGGTCATTCGGTGGCTCCGCAGCCTGCATGGTGCAGGCGATAGTGTAATGGGCGGGAGCACGGTATAAGTAGTAAACGCGTTCGCCTCGATGCCACCTTGTGTTCGGTCAACACTTTACCAATTAGGTCGTCATGATGGCTTTGGCGCTGTTTGTCCAAGAAGGATGTCTCTCTACCCTGACAGCGGTCTCCAATCGACTGTCTACACATGGCCGCCGTCAGATGATGCTCTACAGAAGTTCGCCGGTAAATTTTTGCCGATATAAAGTCCCCTGTACTTGACCCCCCTATACTTGACCCCACTGCATCGATGTCCTCCATCACCCGTTCGTCATCTACACTCATAGACGAATCATGTTCTTTACTGCATGACCAATCTGATTCTGAACTTGAGGCCCAAAATACATCTCGTATCACCCCGCTCCCTAAACTTCAATTGGCAGCTCTGTGTATAAGTAGACTGATAGATCCGGTGGCTTTCACGCAGGTCTGCAACACAATGCGCTGACTTCATTCCCATAATCATTCCGCGAGCATAGGTTTTTCCATACATCAACGAGTTCCTGGCTTCTCTGCATGTGGCTGATAACGATCCTTCTCGAATTGGCTTATACAGCGGGATTGTGGTATGTGTGGGACTTGATCACGGTCTCCGCGTCCAGACTGAAGTGCGCACAGGAATCTAGTTTCGCTGTCGTTCAGCTATGCAGTATCTACCAATGGGCGAAACTATCTGGTAAGCATGTCATCGTTTTTTTTTACGGATCTTCATGCTTCGTTTTTAGATGCTATCGGTCGGCGTCCCATCATCATAGGCGCGCCGTTGGGAATAGCAATCACCACCCTGTGGTTTGGTTTATCTAGAACGTACCTTCAGATTTTGGTTTCGCGTTGTCTGTGTCAGTGGCCCGACTTCGCCAGCTCTAGGATGTCGCATTGATGTATATGTCCTTGTTAGCTGGCATCTTTTCCGCCAATTCTGCTGTGATTTTGTCCGCTATCGGTGAGGTGACGGACTCGACAAATCAAATTGTGGCTTTCCCTATATTTGGCTTGTGTTGGCCATTAGGTAGCATCATAGGGTCCGTACAGATTTTTATCCCTTCGTTTGCGTCCTCATGCATTTGGCAGCCCTCTCATAGGTGGTACGTTTGCAAAACCCGCGGAGCGCTTTCCGGAGCTGTTTGACTGGCCGTTCATGAGGCGATATCCATACTTCTTACCCTGCTTTGTCTCCGCCTCTATTTCATTCACTGCCGCTATAGCGGCGTACCTTTTTCTCAACGAGGTTAGCTGTACATTCTCTCCCTTTTAAACGTTCGCGACGCTCACTCGAACTCATAGACCCTGCCGAATAAATGTGCAAAGAAACCACAGGTTTCGTATGGAACAGGCCATGAGTCTCAGGATGTAAAGCCTGAACTCGATCGCACTTTTACCATACGTGATCTACTCGCCATTCCTATTATCAAAGCCCTATGCGCTTCTGGCTGTGCGCTGAGTTTCCTTGCAACGGCATTTGACGTTGCTTTCGTACTATTTTGTTATACTCCTGTCAGCTCAGGCGGTCTGAGTTTCTCTGTGAGCATGACACTAGGTTCTCGCAATCCTCCACTTATCATTATCGAAGGCCTCGCAGATCGGTTATTCACTTGCCGTCTCGGGCACCATATCTGCGCTGATTCAGATCCTCCTTCTTCCATCTCTGCTAAACATGTTTGACATTGCCAAGCTGTACAATTTTTGCATGTTGCTTTGGCCATTTGCATTCGCCGTCTTCCCTTTTCTTAACAGCATAGCAGTCAATGGTATAGATTCGTCAACAGGTTCCATTAGCTCATCTGCTTCTGTCCCACTATGGATTGGGGTAGCCACCGCATTGTCTCTGTCGCGCATTGGCTGTCTGGCATTCTCGTATGTTAATTTCACTTTTCGTTAATCCTTGACTCACGGTTTAAAGTGTCAGCATGATTTTAGTGAAAAATAGCGCGCCCAACTCTTCTTCGTTGGGCGCGACGAACGGGCTTGTTCACTTCTCCATGTGCTTATCCCGTGCGTTCAGCCCAGCATTTGTGAGGTAAGTTTATATCAACTTTCACTGTTATTGTCATAGTTAATACCTCTCGAATTCTTGCAGCACCGCCTTTTCTTGGTCATTGAAGAGTAATATTTTCGGTGGCCACATGTGGGTAGTGGTGATGATATTGATATCCATCTTAAGCTGGATCATTTCAAAAAGGATCGCATTCTATAGCTTGCACTAGAAGTAAGAAACGATGGCGCTGGTATAACAGTAGCAATATATGACGACTTCTAGTCCATACAAGGACTTCTTCGACATAATCTACTTGTTAACAGGCTCTCCCATACGATAGAGAGCGTCGATTGCAGCTTTATGTAATTGATAGGCACCTTTGCGCTTTATCTTCATGGTTGGCGTAAGAGTTCCGTTCTCGACGGAGAAAGCCTCAAGAGTCAGATGAACGCGTTTGACAGCCTCGAAACTTGGACAGCGTTAGTACAGGCTGTCCGGAGAGCGACAACATACCCTTTGAGTCCATTGCGCTTAGCCTCATAAGATAAAGTCGACAAGATTTGGTCCTGGATGCGCTGATCTGTAATTGCCTTGAAGAGTTCTTGCTGATCATCTACTGCAACCTTCTTCCTAAATATTTTAGAAGCAAGACTAGCAAGTTGTGCAGGATCCGGGACGACTACAGCCACGAGGTACGATTGCAAGGGATCGCCATGCACGTAGATTTGAAATACGATGGGAACACTGCTGTATAGATTCTCGATCTTTTCAAGAGCAACATATTCTCCTTGTGCTAACTTCATGATATTCTAGTGGATAAGGTGTGATAATCACTTAGTCCACGAGGCGAGAAAACGAACCTTAATACGGTCGATTATTTTGAACCGGCCACATGAATCGATTTCGGCGACATCACCGGTGTGGAGCCAGCCCTCATGGTCAAGAGTACTCCTCGTGCTCTTCTCGTCTGTGGCAACGTTAGCATATCGCCTTCCACGCTCCGTCGACATGCATGCCTTTATAATACTCTATGAAACAATTGACACCACGGAGACACAGCTCGCCTCGAGGATTTGGTTTATCTTCAGATGTATACCCCATAGACGGAACATCAACAAGCTTGACCTCGTTAACGGGCTGCGGGGGACCAATAGTACCACTGCAAGTCGGGTCATACGGTAACGTCCTAGTGCATGTACCGCAAGTTTCTGTCATACCATAGCTGGAGAACCTGAGTTTCATAATGGCCGCATGGGAGAAAATGCAACATCTTACCCTGCAAACATGTGAGAGAAGAGCAAATCTCAACCTTGTAAAACACACCTTCAGCAATATCACAAGCAAAAGCAATCTTAATGAAATCCAAGACCTCGGAGCTGATAGGCGCAGAGCCACTAGTGACAAATGATATTTGACCTCCAAGGACAGCTTGAATCTGTGCAAGTAGGTTTCACATATCAAAACCTCACTTATCACGTACCTTACGGAAAACCAACTTATCCCAGAACACGTGCGTAGGATCGCCCGTTCTACGCAGTTTCTCCATCTTTGCTGCTATAGCCTTTCTGAAAATGGTACCACGGTAACCGGGTACATTTCCACCAGCCATCGCAGCTTGATAGACTCGGTTCAAAACACGTGGAACAGAAGGAAAGAACTGAGGCTTCAAGATCTGTCCATCTTCAAGTAATCTCAAGGGATCGCCGGTGAAATACCCTATTCTGGCTCCTGTGGCCATGCAACCAAATTCCAAAACTCGCTGTGAAAATCATGGATTGAATGATAGCAATGGAGAATTGTAAGCCACATACCCCGTAAATATGAGCCAGAGGAAGATACGACAGCATCACGCCACTATCTGGCATCGACAATCCATAGAGATTGGATTGCGTGGAAAGAGCCAAATTCTTGTGTCGCAACACAGCACCTTTCAACATGCGTTAAAATCTCGAAGCTGGTCAAAAATATATATATTACCTTTAGGATTACCGGTGGTACCCTGTTGCAACCAACATGAGTAATGCGTCAGACCGTAACAAGCACCGAAACACACAGAGGTATAGCATATGGAAGACACCAGGTCGGGGGTGGCCGGAATTGGATCTATTGGGTTAGCCTTCCCAAATGCCTCGACTAGAGACCGTGTCATCCAGAGAACTTCTGATTCCGAGATATGCGACGTACGTTCCGATAGTTCCATAACCTTTATGCCAATCTTGCCACCCCACTGTTCAAGAGCGTTCTTCACCTCCGGTGACATTCCGTCAATGGAAACGAGTAACTTGACTTGGGGTGTCTTGTCCGCCAACGTGAGCAGAGCAGGAAGATGATCGGAAGTACTGAAAACTACTGTGATATATGCATGATTAATGCTTTCCATAGGTCAGAGAGGGGGTAATATGCAGACTGAAAGTCGTACATATATTCTAACAAGGCAAAGTCAGAACCTGTGTTAGGCAGATATTGTATGCTCCTCACCAACAGAGTCATGACCTAGCGTATCATAAAGGCTGACACTGACTTTCTGATAACTTTGAAGAGCTATGTCGACTATTTGCCATTCTATGTCATGTCAATATTTAGGCCATATTTTTCTTGCTGTAGAGTCACCCACCTGGCCTATTCTGAGACCATATCCCCACTGTATCATAATCCCCACCGCCAACCTCACCCCTCGCAAAAAATGAATGCAGTGCACTGCCGATGTGACGCCTTCTGCCATCCACTTCCCCGTACGTTTGCCAGGTGTACTCATTTGCAAATCGTAAGGGGTTCTTCGAAACGACCTGGCGGTGTCCCAAGAAGGCCCGATTGCGTCCAACTTTCAAGCCCGCGAGGAACATCTCATCCACGGTCAGGAGTGAGTTAGGGGTCTCCTCAGTTAGCAGACCAAAGATAGCTTAAGCGAATGCTTAGGAAGAAGTAATTGACGGAATAATCTGACCGTACCATTTCGATAATGGGCTACACGTATTGTGTATAAACAATTAGATTTGTAGCTTCAATATAAGTGACGGACCTGTCTGGCCTGGTCGCTTGGTACCAGGCACTTCTACTGCTTGTTTGTCATATGGCAGAACCGGTGGCCATGGAACTACTTTCTCCCTGTTCAAAGCCATACTGTGAGCGGTGCCACGAGCGCGAACGCGGGCGCTCCCGGTTATTTACTTGAGCGACCCTACCGGGACACATGTGAAAACTATTACGTTTCTTTCATTTGATAAGTGCTCTCTCGGGAATTACTATTACAGAGATGGTACATAAATCATCAGGACGTTAACCACTAGTGTGCGTTTGTTATGGCGCCCTCAGTATCAGCTGTGTACTGTCCTCGTCAAGTTCGCAAATGTAGGCAATGCCACTCACGGTCATAAATTGCTCATAATTTATGCGTACCCATCCATCCCTGTCTGAGTCAAGACTGCGAATGACTCAGCTCAGCGCTCAGCAGTTAAAATAGATACGTAGCCGTGCATACCGTTTGAATGAGTCCGTCAACGTCTTTACAGTGACGCAAGCCCTTATAAACCGATCAAACGTAATCGTTGGAGGTGGTCCATTTTCCGTAGTCGGGCCGGAGGCTGCTTTCACCGTCATACCCCTCGAACGATACGCTGTAAGTCACTGTCAGCTCACCGTATTTATGTTCAATCAAAGTCAAGAGCGAATTCGAGAAATTGTATCCGAAGCTCCGAAGAGCCTCAGCCAACTCCCTCCCATCAATCGTCCCCGACCGATCCCTGTCGAAATGACGGAAGACATTCTGCCAGTCAACAATGTACTTCCATAATCCGGTAAATTCTAAATTGATTGTGAATTACGTCAAGTAGGGAGCTAAAGGGAGGAAGACCTTGAAATCCGATGGAACCGTTATGATCTGTGTCCTATTATTGCGGATACATAATTCCAGACAGAGTGTGGTACCATGACGACGTACAAAGGTGTTCATTAACATGTTCACGGTATCCAGATCGAACCCTGTGCCAAGGCAACCGTTTCTTCGCATTCTGCAAAGAAAATATAAATTCTTACTGGTTCCATTTCCTACTGGAAATTAGTACAGATACCGGGTCGGATCATGATAGAAAACACACCATTAACTAAAGCTGTCTGTAGTTCATCCGCAGTTATGTATCCAGACCGGTCGGCATCTACGTTCGCGAACGAATGCCACACCTGGGGATCCACGCCAGGCGGTGGACCTAAAGAATGGTGGTGGTGACCACTATGTTTGCGAGGCTTGTGGCCATTTGACTGTGAAGATACGGAAGACCGGTGCTCGTGATGACTCGAGGTGTGCATGAATGTAGCTTCTCAAAACTGCTTTTGGCAGGGACACTATTTATATTGGACGACCAGCGCCCGATAAGGCACTCTCGTCTGAGTTGCTGTAGTCGGCGCTGAGTGATACATGGCCGGCGTTGGCGAATGAGGGCTTGAGCCTTGATTCAATTATTAGTACGCGCGTGGGATTCCTATGCTCCCGTCATGACTTTGTCACATACTGTCAAAGCAGTCATTTTCGACGTGGGTCTTGTTTTTGAGATCTGAAGAAACAGATTAACTCAAGTTAAGATTGGCGGTGTCGTACTGCGGAGCCCATTCATTGAAATCGCTGCATATGAGAAGGAACATGGACTGCCTCCTAAATATTTAAATTGCTTGATGTAAGAATTCCATTAGTTTGTGATTAATCTCAAGTACGTGTCAGTGAAGGGCGAGGTTCGCAGGGCGCTTGGCAGAGGTTTGAGCGCGGAGAGACTGGACTTTTTGAATTCTACGAAGCTTTCAGTCACGATCTGTCAGACGTCCAGGTTGGCAATGAATTGTATTTTAACGGCTCATTCCAAATACGTGGCTGGAATGATGACGATGGCTTTTCCTCAGTTATGCGCGTTATTGCAATCGCAAAGGCATAGGTATGCATGTCACAGTCAACCTCAGCACATAGAGCTCACTCATTGACGACAGACTGCCCATTGTTACCCAAGACCTTGGTCATCAACGGTAGAGAGGTAACGTCCATAAATTATCTGGTTCCCATTGCTAAACAGCTACGTAGCTTTTTGGTAGGATGATGCGTGGATCCCAGCAATACGACCCTTACATTCATGAAGCTATCATCCGTATTAAAGGTGACTAGAGATAGTTCGTTTCGGACTCAACAATAATCAATGCGAAGAGGCTGGCAAGCACAGGGTGATTGCTCTGACAAACAATTTCGCCGTTATCAATGCGCCTCCTTCAGAGCTTGCTTTTCTGGGCTGGGGCGCAGGCGGAGCTGTACCACAGCATCTCAGAGAACTATTTGATGATTTCTGTGAGAGCAGCACTCTCGGTGTGCGGTTAGTCTGCCAAGGTTATCTAACATGTCACGAATATAACGGTATCGCAGCAAACCGGAGCCAGAGTTTTATTTGCTTGCTTGCAGCAGAAATAACATCAAGCCGCAAGAAGCGGTGTTTCTCGATGACATAGGAATGTACGTGAAGGATTATTGGTGTAGGAACTGGGATAACAACGACAGCACTTGTAGAAACCTCAAGACAGCGGGAGAGCTCGGAATGAAAACCATACGTAAGTTCACTTGAACAGGCTCACGCAACCGACATTGATATCAAGATAAGGAGTATCGATTGGACAGACACGCGATGCAGTCGTGGTGCTGGAAAGACTCATCGGACTTGATCTCATAGGACATGGTTGTGGTACAGGCTACTCGACAAAACTGTAGTGCRAGGGCAATATAGATTGCGTATTGCTAGACACAAATGTTCGACATCTATGCTTATACAAAGCCGAAACAGGTATCCTCAGAATGGTTTGTCGGATGCTGGTGTTTTGTCTGTGTAGTATCCGCCCAGCTTCGCAGGAAATTAGCGTCGGAGCACGCAAGCAGTTGGAGACTTACAAAGGGGAGTTTCGACAGAAACTCTCGTTTTACCAAGGGGGTTACAGAAAGGAACTATTCATAAGAAGCATCTGTATCATTCAGCACTGCGAAAGTGAAACTGACGCACAAAGAGTGCAGCCGTGCCAGCACCAACACCCCAGATAGTCGCAGTCGGTAACCAGCGTTTCGCGATCTAAGCTAGGGATAAACAAATGATATTAACGTCAATTGAGTAGCATACCGCAGTGGAAGCCCTGAGTGGGGGTTGGGGGTGGTAGGCAAGTCGGGACATTTAGCAAAAGTACGGGACACAGCGGTTGCGGAGAGCGCGCCGTGCGGTGGGAGCCGGACATCATGTGATCCACTGTTACCTAATGCTAAACTAGTTCGACGATTTCGGCTTGACCATTTTTGAGTCAAATTCAGCCATAACAAGTTCATTCTTCCTGTCAACATTGTCCGCACCCACGGGAAATGGCCAATCCCCGTCAACGCCGCAAGGCCCGTTCCTCGTCGCACAGACCAGTTTCGTTATCGAAACGCGCCAAGAAGAACATGAAAAAAGCGCGTCGTAAGCGACATCAGAGTCATTCAAACTCAATTGGTTAATATCACATCAACTTTGTGCAGCCATACGGGGTCCTAAAGTGCTCCAAGATGCGTGGGACAAGAAAAAAACAGTCACACAAAAGTGAGTCCTTTCTCTTACCCTTCTGACTCGAGTAATGGACCATGAAAGCTATGCTACTCTTGGCCTCGTCCATACTCTCAATCCTATAGCATCTGGCGGCTCAGAACAACTGTTACCTAGAATATCACCGGTAATCCTTGTGGGATCGGGTAATATCACTGATACACCGGATTTCAATGCGACCCGAAAGGGCTTCGGAAGAATTCTACGAGATGAAGCCGGTAAAGTGGTGCAAGTCACACTAAATCCAGAAGACACCGAGGACCGGCTTAAAGATAGTTCTGAAGTTATGAGAGAACCTGAAAATACTCAGAACGCGAGGGAAAAATGGGTCACAAATCTAGGAAAGCAAAATGATGGGACGTCACGATTGGAAAAGTACGTTACAGTAGAAGGTACGTTGTTTTTTCAGTATTCTGAAGGGGCATTGTCAGGGCATGCTGTCAGCACCGCCGCATTAGTATGCGCGGAGTCAGTGGGCTTTAGCATCAAAAAAAAAGAGTTCAGCCTCAATAGCGCTTATTGCGTGAGAGCGGGAGTCCCGCTTTTGATTTGGAGCTAGTGTTTCTATTAATCTAAAAAGTGATGTGGTGCGCTTTGCTGTGCTAATTTCGGTCACCGGGACAGCTCTGGAACATATATCTGTTGCTGCTAAAACGATGACGATAGCGCGACACGCGTCCCAAGGAGAGATCAAGTATCTGCAACGGCTAGTTGACAAATATGGAAACGATATGGAACAAATGGCTCGGGACAGAAAGTTGAACGCGGACCAACGGACCGCCGGAGAACTGCGGCGAGCATTGAAGAGGGCAGGACTGCTGGGGGCAGGGAAGGGAACAGGGAAGGAACAAGTGTACGGCGGGGAGCCAGATGCGGCGCAATAATCACGTCACGACAATGGGAGAAAGAGAAGGTTGTGTGCAGCGGGAGATTAGGTTTGATTTGATGATAGAGTGCAGGACTTAGTCCGGGCATCATGAGAAAACGCGGAGGGTTGACGTCAAACATGCAGGAAGATCGTGATGGGATAGCAGCGGGATACTCCGTCCACTGCCACCGGATCTGGCTCGGCGACTAATCCTCGAAGGCATTATTCCATGTCGCCGGCCTCTGCACTTCTGTTCGCCGCAGATCGACATCCTTCAGATCTTATGTTCTTCGTATAAAAACATTACATCACGTCCCCTTGCCCTTCTAACCCATGCCTCCCCGCTCCTCCCTCTCCCACTCTCGTTCGCCCTATTCTCGATGCTCCAGCTCACATCCAAAGTCCTCGCGCCAGCAGTTCTCCGCTTGCGGCGCATGTCGCATGAGGCGGTTGGTTATCTATTTATTTTCCGCTCCCCCTCCATTAATTTTTTCCAGAGTCCGCTGTGACCTGAAGGACTTGCCTCCCTCCTCAACGCCCCATCCGTGTTCAAATTGCAAAGAACGGGGCCTCAACTGCGTGTTGGTATTTTTCCCATGCACTTCCCCATCACTAAGCACCCACGTTGTAGTGACGAGTACGCCGATATAAAGGCGGTCAAACTCCTCAGGCGTGGACGACGATTACAACAAGTCGAGCAAGTAGAAGTCCTTGCTACCCCATTTTTGAGGAACTTACTTCAGATTTTGCAGAGCTATCTACGGAAAAGCTAAGAATGCTAATAATGACATTTTTACGGCTCGAGCATCGAGCGAAATCCCCACCCTCAGTCCCAACTTTTTTGCTTCAGCCTTCTGGACTTGGTTCTGTATTCAACGTGCGTTCTTTGGATCTATGATATCACATTCCATCTATAACTGGCATCAGGTCCGATCCTTGATCCCAACGAGTTCCGCCACAGGTATATCGCCCACGTCGAAGGAACTCAGCCCCTTGGACACGAAGGCGGAATATTAGCCATGCTTCTGGTCCTTTGGGCCGCCACATTTGGAGTGGATGAACGTGGGTCCTTAGTCAAAGACGATTGCGACGATAGCACAACATCCCAACATCCCGCACCATCACATGCGGGCCGCCCCTCACGAAAAGCAAATTTTACGTTATCCGCAGACCTAAAACAATCCGAAGAAACTTTCAGACATGTTGGCAAGGGGTATCGCGAGAAGACAAGCTGTATGTTACGGGAAATACTGGAACTCATCGATTTTCACGGTATAATGCGAAGACCGACATATGATGGCGTTCGCATTCTGCTACTGACATTGCCACTGATGGAAGGTACGACTTATCTTTTTCTCTATATTTGCCCCAAGATTAATCAACAACAGATGCCCCTCCTCTCGAAAGGACGGCTATGTGTGAAGTAGCCCTCTCCCAAGCGCGAGCTCTATGTGCTCCTATTACACGGCCTAGTATGCCGTCCCCTCCATTGCCACCCTTTGCGGCGGAAGAAAGCCTCCTGCGCGCTCGCATCTATCTATACTCTCATATCCAAGAGGGTGTCTCGACAGCAATAAAAGGTGGCCACCTTGTGTAGTAAGTTTTCTGAATGGTTGATATGTATTCCTACGGTAACGCTACGTATCACTAGCCACCACGATGACGTGGAAATCCTACGTCGAACAATTTTTCCGCCAACGGAACGCCCGGATTCATCCTCGGGTTCCCTCACGCAAAATTCTCTGGATGGGAATCATCCAAATAGCGAGCGAATGCCTACCATAGGGGATGTTCAGCTTGGACATCTGTCCACCATACCATTTCGCCTGAGTTGTGTCTGCCGCAGAATCCACGATGTCTTGACTGGTCCAAAGGCAGCGCAACGAGTCGAGCAACATGGTCTGATAGACGCAAGCGGAATGCGCGAGATTTGGTACGAATTAGATCAATGTTGGCAAGGGCTCTCTGCCATGAAGGACAATGTTGCCCTCAATATGGGAAAAGTCAACACAGAAAACTTCGTCGACGCTTGGCTGGTGAGTCTTCCGTCTGTTTACGTTGGGTCTCTGTTTACCCAATATTATAGATCTTTGTCTTCGAGTGTCGTAAGCGACATAAATTTGATATCATCTTCTAGCGACTGACTTCTTTAAGATAACGTCATTTTAGGATCTCTCAAGCACCCCGATTTTGCTGTAGGCTTCACAGACGACACGCCCCCGCCGCACGCGACGTCACGGCCTTCATCAAGCTCATCACCTTATCTCCCGCCCCATCAGCTATGTTTGGAAGCTAGAGTAAGATGTACTCGGCTTCTGCCCAGCGTCATACGGATAATTCGTCATCATCTCTTGAAGAACACGGACGGCGATGACCTGAATTCATTGCGATGGGATACAGGTCTCGTCCGTGATGGATGTTTCTCCGCCGGATTGCTATGTGCTAGCTTGCGCCCGGACGTCCCCTGCTTGGATGCTCATGAGGTGAAGGTGGAAGAGAATGACGACTGTATCACTCCCGAGGAGGGCGTTAATCTATGTCTTTCGGCCTTGACAGAGATGCGTTGGGTCTTCTCAAAGTCTGACGAGCGGATAGAGATGATTCGCTCGGCACTTAAAAATATTAAGGAGAGGCAGGAAAACAGGCCTCTGAAATTCCCGCCCCAATCGCCAACCGGGCTTCAAGCAATGGACTTGGCCGTCGACCACAGCCACGGCTCACCATACGCCGACGATTCTACTCACCTTTTTGATATCGAAACCATGACAAATACGCGTGGACGACGACCAAGTTTGCCTCTCAGCGTCGTCACCGCCGCCACACACCGACAGGTGGAATCAGCGCCTAACACATCTTACCCAATGGGCAGGCCCGGATCTGACGAATGGCCCACGTACACGCCCCATACTTCCTCTAGTGCCTTCGATAACAACGAATCTCCCGCTGTCCACTCGGCGGCGAGCCCTGGCTCATATAAAAGCAGTCACGAAGACTCCATCTTTTACTATGTTCCGGAAGCGTTGGATCACTATAGCTACTCGGTTATTATGCCAACCAGCTTGCCTGCCATTGCGCAATCAATATACCATCCATCTGGTACATTTATCGATCCTCGTGACCTGCATGCTGTACATCGGGATGCACCAGACGGTCTCGACTGCTTATTCACGCCCACAGACACATCGTTACAGGTGGCCTCTGAAATTGATAGCTATGTTGACAATTATCATCCCTAGATACCCTCCACAACCTCCGCCTCTGCCAAATTCTCGCGAGGCACCGTCCGCTCACCCGCCTGTAATTCTTACAAAGTACTGTAACATTACGACCGAGCATGTATTTCCTTGCCTTAACTAGACATTTGTTGTAATCCGACAAAGCTACCTCGGTGCGCAGCACCCAGACCCAATTCAGCTAAAAGCGTCAAACGGAAATATTGTATCACACGGAGCCTGGCACATGCACATGGGCAAAGGCCTATGTGCGTAATCGCTGAATGCCAACGTTATCATGGATCCTTCTGTGGCATGTGAGAATGTGCATTTCCCCCATCACGGTGTCAAGACAGGGTTTCGTGATGGACCGTAAAGAGATTCGTGGCTCAAACAGCTTCACCTCCATAAATAATTAACGCAAGCGTCCTCCGTCGTGAAATGTTGAGCCCATAGAGGTGGCGCTCCACCAATCGAGAAGACCTAGCGTGGAACGTGGTACATTCCATCTGTAGGCACCACGGAGCACAGAAGGCCTAACCCGTTAAGGTGCGTTGTTAATCATTCAGCGGTCTAAGTCAAGTGTGAATCCCGGACCGTTGAATGGCCGGGTAACGAAACCCTACACCGGTATCAGGAACTTGAGACCCGGGTCGACGGATGTGTCGACATTAACATATTATTCATTCGCATCTGACGCGTGAGAGCGAGAATGACTTCAAACAAAGTACGGGACTAAACTGAAGGAAGGTACATCTCCTCACAGGACTAAAATCGGAGTTCTGAACGATTATGAGAGAAATTCAACATCATTCTAGCCCTCCGGAAAATAGGGGGATATAATTCATAGACATACAATTGGCCCTAGTCCCACGGGGCTGTTCGCAGTGGGATAATTTATATTGTTGACGAGATTGTACCCCACCCGAAGGGGATAGTAGGCGCAAAATGAAATAAGGAATAGTTATCTGTTCCGCTGCCAATGGAGCCCTGCGTCAGTCCGTGGGTTCGGCAGGTACGGTGAGCTAAAGTGGAGGGAATCAAAGGAGAAGAGCGGTGGGAAAGCCGATGGCAACATAAGAAGAGAGCGAAAACCACCGGCGAAGTTCTTGTCTTTCGAAGTGGAGTAGATCGCCCCAGAACATTTGGAGCAGCCTCAGATAAGATATTAGATAAGATTATGTATATCCAATATAAAAGCGTGTGAAAATGGACTTCACAAAGGATTGCGGCAGTGCACCGTCTCATTCCGCAGCGACCGCCACTTAGTACTCAGTACCCATGTTCTGTGAGTCCCTCTTTTCTCCTTTCCGGCGCTATTTTTACATGTACTAGTGTTCATACCTATTATCGGTCAGTTGGTTCATCTAAGTAGCAATTGACATATCGACTGAAGGTTTACACGCTAGTTGGTTGTCCAACGAAGTACAAGCCACAAAGTAATCAAGAATTGCCACGACTCTGTCCTCATTGTCACAATGGTTGGTACAATTGCTCTCGCTTAGCAGTGTGTTTACTCAGCAAGTCGACAATAGGCTCACTGGTCTCCGCAAAAAGGACGACTTGGTTTGAGTTTTTCTTCATTCCAATCGTGCCAATTTCGAAGCAACGCGTATGGATATGCCATATCTGCCGTTGGAATACGCCATTTGTTGAAGGGTTAGTCGATCTACCTTTCCATCCTGGTTCCGCGGTTCTTACATCAATGCAGTCAGGAGTATCCGTTAGCTGCGTATAACGGGCATCAAAACTACCCTATCGAAAGTCAACACTGGCAAGAAGAGCCTCTGGCCCCCAGCTATCAACCTCCTTCATATAGGCACAATGCTTCCCCTAAGCCCAACTAACATGGTTATACGCGGACGGATTTCTCGTTTCTCCCAGTCTCTATGTTTCGCTAGCCTATTCTATGTATCTATGTATTGTACGGACTGGAATATGTACTATAGGTTTTTCGAGYATGTGGCGCTAGCCGGAACCAGCCGAGCACGTGGCTGTCAGCACGGCCACCGTTGACGCAGCCCTCTCGCCCTTTCCTCTGCTTCAACTGCCCTTGTTCTAGAACACCCTTCCTTACTCTCCCTCAGCCCCCTTTAAGATGCATACCAGCGAGTACGACTACCTATTCAAGCTCCTCCTCATCGGTGATTCGGGAGTTGGAAAGGTTTGTCTTTTCTTCTGTACTGCATTTGGGTCAGTAACATATTCTATTGAATAGTCTTGCCTGCTTCTCCGGTTTGCCGATGATACATACACTGAAAGCTACATCAGCACTATTGGAGTTGACTTCAAGATTCGTACAATTGAGTTGGAAGGCAAGACGGTGAAGTTACAGATTGTGGGTATTTCTTTCCCTTTTCCTACATACCTTGCACCACTCGGCTACTGCGCTGGCTGTAGTTCTGTGTGTAGTGCGCGGTGAAAACTATCACTGCGCCGCCGCCACTATGTTCTCTTTCGTGCGGATACTAATATGATTGTTTGCAGTGGGACACTGCAGGTAATCATGGCAAGCATCTTTCTTCAACAAGTGACTGAGATGTTCTGGGAAGGCCAGGAACGGTTCAGAACTATTACTTCATCGTATTATCGTGGAGCTCACGGTATCATCGTTGTATATGATGTCACAGATAATGGTTGGTTTAGGGTTTGGTTCAAGTCATTCAGCTGACATAAATCATTGCAGACACTTTCACAAATGTCAAACAGTGGCTGCAGGAGATTGATAGATATGCATCAGAGGGCGTCAACAAGTTACTCGTAGGAAATAAGTCAGATCTGACGAACAAGAAAGTGGTAGAATATAGCGTTGCGAAGGTACAATATTTACAATCGATTATACTCATATCTTCTAATGTGCCAGCAGGAATTCGCAGACCAACTTGGCATTCCGTTCCTCGAGACTTCCGCAAAGAATGCCACGAACGTTGAGCAAGCTTTCCTAACTATGGCGAAGCAGATTAAAGACAGGTATGTGTTAGCCCTCCTCCAAATGGCATGCTGATATATTGTTCTAAAATTTAGGATGGGCACTACAGCATCTTCGGGCGCTGCAAAGTCCTCCACCGTTACGCCTGGTCAAGCGGTGCAATCACAACAGTCAGGCGGCTGTTGTTGAAAGCGTCCGTGGCGCTTATAGCTTGGTGCTCAGTAGTCTTTTCTCTACACGTATTCTTTCCTTATTCACTTGCTACGCAACGGACCTGACTAGGCTTACTGTCAGAACATTTGTTTTGGTAACTCCTTCACAATCCTCGCAGTTGCTACTGTGCTAGGATTTATCCTTTTCCGTTGGGAATTGCAGGATTTAGTTCTGTGAATGTAGTTCATTTTCTGATACCTAATTTCTGTTTGCGGAAGTCCTCAACCAATCTGCATCAAAACACTTGAGAAATAGCTGTTGAATCATATACGTAAAATGACTACTATTTTATTCCGCGGAACAATAAATTCTCCCGACGCTAACTGAGTTGAGCTCTTTTCACTTTAGCACTTCCATACAATTCTTCTAGAATGTCAGCAGAGGCGAACCAGGTTCGGAAATCAGTTCATTTTATCGTGAGACGGAAAAGTATGACGCTACCTTTGACAGGGCCCGGTCATGAGAACAATGGTTCCCTCATTGTAATCGACCGTAAGGGGTTCCGTAATCGGAGACAAAGTGTGGTTGATATTGAGCGCACTTCATCTCGTGCACTACAATAAGTTTGACCTAAGATGGCTTCTAGCGAGTGTGATCGCTATCATTGATCACACGTGTTTGTGAGGCGGTCCCGAGTCTCCGATGGGTGCAGGACGGCGCCGCTGGCGGGAACGCTGTACATGATGGCTTGCAGCCAATGGAGGGTTAGTGAAGCGGCGTTTTGGCGCCAAGTCGTCGTTGAATTCATCCACACCACGTTTGCGTTTAGGAGCTCGGCAAGTGTATGGCGTAGTGTCGGGAGGCTCGTAGCGCAGGAACGATGGATAATAGCACGGCAAAGGAATGGGTGCGACAAGAGGGATGTCGCAAACGACGTGAATTGACTTTGAATTATTGTGGGGTGGCGTCAGAGGCGTATCCACTGAGGTCGAAGAGCGGTTATCTGAGAAAGATAGAGGTACTGCTGTAGACGTAGATGCGCAGGGTTCATCCTGTTCTGCTAGCAAGTCCCAAAGCGTATAATCCAGCATGGTGTACTACGCGACTGAAGGGTGGTCAGGAATGTGGTCGATTTGAAGGCAGGAAACGCACATGTTGACAAGTGGGGGCAGTTGGGCTGGCAGGTGTCGATGTTAAAACTTAAAAGGAGGCAAATATCCAGCCAGGCAGCGCATTTTGATATGGCGCCGGAGAATTTTATATTGAGTGGCCATAGCCGCGTCTGTTTCAAGAATCAATTAGTATTACGTTGGCGTTTCACCCGTTTTTCATGTTCACATCACTGCCTCGGCTGTCTGCTCCCCTTGCAACTACCCTCGCCCAACGTCCAGTGCAGTATCCATACTTTGTCGCACGTAATACCCGCGGCAACCTCCCCGTTTATTCGGATATCCGGAACGCGGGCTTGCGGTACCTCATTCACATCCGAAATATCGATGGCAGCGCACAAGTACGCCATGTCTTTTTTCTAATCATCTCCAGCCCCATCTGATATCACGCCAGATGCTTGCAAAGGATCTGAGAAATTCGTTGTTCGAAAAGGAATCGCCTGAGTCTCAGCGGATGAAAATCGATATTTTAGGGGGAAAGACGCTCGTGATTACCGGAGGTCGTTGGAAGTACCGCATTACGGAGTGGCTCAAAGCGAAAGGCTTTTGAGCACTGGGACTATCATCTACTGGACTACGGTTGTATTCTGCCTGTGCGGCAGTACCTTAAAAGATTTTTGATACCAGCTGCAAACATGTGTACACCCAGCAAATGTCATGCGCTGGCAACTGATCACAATTTGCGACAATGTCTGCTGTCTCCACCACATCCTCCGTCCAGACTCCTCCCATTCCCCAAGGCGCGGGCACCGCATCCGTACCCACCACTGCCCCCGCACGTTCCCAGCGGGATGGCAGCAATACTCTAGGGACTTTTGGGGCATGTTGATTATGATCTCTTGCCACATCTGCTCATCTTTCTTCAGGTTAAATCCGGTTTAGCGCAGATGCTAAAAGTATGATGTTATCTGACTCTGACTACTGTTCGATTGACCTTCCATCCCAATTTGAAGGGCGGTGTCATCATGGACGTAACCAATGTAGAACAGGTTCGTGCTTACCTCTTATCAAAGATCCAATGTTGTGTATGAAATCGTGCACCCTGGAAAGGCCCGGATTGCCGAGGAAGCTGGAGCATGTGCAGTGATGGCACTTGAACGCGTTCCCGCCGATATCAGAGTGCAAGGTCAGTGCTTCCATCAACTCGGTAAACAAAGTCTTATCAAATGTGACAGGCGGGGTCGCTAGAATGGTCTGCCCTATCTATCCCACATACTAAATATTGATGGTTAGCATCTGCTTAGAGCGACCCTCGTATGATCAAAGAGATCATCGAAGCCGTTACTATTCCCGTGATGGCGAAAGTGCGGATTGGTCATTTCGTCGAAGCTCAGGTTGGCGGTATTTTGATGTTGTCATCTATTTTACCCATCAGTGTGCCGTGTCAGATTTTGCAGCAGGTTGGGCTGTATTCGTCGTTCATGAGATTTAGGCCTGCCTC